>JAANSO010000529.1:0-29327 GCA_036507315.1 Lepidocyrtus fimetarius
ATTGTAAAGGGACAGCAAACGGTTACTACTATTTTTGCAAAATCTGAAAATTCAATATTACAGTAATTTATGAATCATTTCTCTTTACATGAGCTTTGATTTTAAACTACTTGTGGATTATCATAGACTATATACGTGTATACTTAGCAAAATTGCCATGTTGAAAGCATCAGCAATTTATTATCCTTATTGAAAATATTTAAGAAAAACTGCTAATCTATAAATATGGGTAAAATCAGTGATGATTCAGAACACTAATACACAATAAAAAGGGCAATCATACCAAAAAATTCCAATTTGTCCTGATTAAATCATTGAATAAAAAGAATGCAATACTTTTTCTGAAAACGTTGAAAAGAAAAGTAGCGATAAGTTTGAAAAATGTATTCAGTAAGCAGAGTAGCATTGCAAAAGTATATTTTACTTATGAATAGAGTATGATGAAGAAGTTAAATGGGTTTTCTAGTTTTATCATCCAACTTATGCTTCAAGTGTGGAGGGCAATGGATTTTTCTGCTTATGGCTTATTCTTCCCCTGCATAGAAAGTATCCACTTGAGTCCTGTCCTTTACTTTTCCCATTCTTTCCTAGTAGTTTTCATTTTTTGCAATTGGAAATACACATGGCTTCCAAAGCACTTGTTCAAGGTTCAAAAGTACGTGTGTGCAGCGTTCAAGAAAAGCCTTTTCTTCTACACCTTTTGCTATATAGTGACACGCCACTAGTCCAAAAAGTTTGTACATACACCATATTTTAGTATCATCTTTTAGAAAGTGAAAGAATAGAGGAGAAAGCATGAATAAGAGATTCTCGCAATATGCTCAATATTTCCACTCAATAGATTTTGACCTTATCTTTACTTAAGATGTATGAACCTGCCTTTATATCTATTGATAGGTCGATAGGTGAAAACAACGTTTCCTTTTCTTTAGAAAACAGCTAATACAAAGTTTTTTGCCCTCTCTGTATAATTATTACAAATTCTTACCTATTTCTTCAATACTTTTGATGATGGAAAGGGTAGAAACAAAAATGTTTTCTTATGAAAACTACAGATAAAGCACACGTCATGATAACGTCCCAAGAAAATTGCAGTGAGCAAGACCCCTTCGAGAAGTAAGACATTTATTTCTGAAGAAACGATTCAACTGAAAACTTTTTGCATTGATGATGGTAGTTGCATTTGGCGTTGTCCATGCCATCTACACTATCAGCATCAGCAGAAGATAGAAAAGTCGAAACCTTTTGAGACCCATATGCCCCACGTCGAACCAACTTTTAGCTAACACAATTTAGAGAAAATGGACTAACCGTAAAAAATTGAACGCTTCAAGCATGCAAATGACTAAAGTACGTTTAACCGTTATAAATGCTAAGGCATAGTGGAAGAGTGTACCAAGAATGTTCATAACTTTTTCCACATTCTGGACTATGTATATTTCTTCTTGGCTTTTCTCTACTTTTTACACCCGAAGCCTTAACTTTTCTTGTGAATTAATGCACTCAGTTATCCAGTTAATAATGATGACTCCTTGCTATTGGAATGTATGCTTTTCCATTTAATCTCGTATACTTCCCATCACTTGTTTCCCGATTGATTTTAAGGTTCTTTAATAATACGCTTTTCTGGACGTAAAAAAGATAGACATGCTGATATCAAAGTCCTGACTTGAAATACAAAAAACATCAAATACTTCAATTCTATGGATTACTCTCTCAAGCTAATAAACTGTCATCGTCTTTTACGTAATAAAAGGTAGCACTTCCAAAACAGTTTATTTTTGTAGTAGTACATGTACATTCCCATAACTGACCATTTATGCTATCAATCGCTTAATAAATACAGGATTTTTTATCTATGCACGGCTATTTGTTTAGGAAGATATAATAATAGTAAATAATGATGATGGGAAATTGTATTAGAGTTGAGAAAAATAATTTCTTTGTCATCGTCAGCTGGATGTAACTGAATAGAGTAAAAACTGTTTTTCTAGCCACTTCCAGCTTTCAATTCCATTTCTTTATAAAAAATACTTTGTCCTGGTTGAGTGGTCAGGGAGGGAAATGAATGGATGGGAATGAATGAATTAAAGGTTTCCAATAATAGTAACACCATCGTCGTAAAATTATATTAGATATAATTTTTATATCAGAGTTTTTCTTCGATTAATAGATCTATGGTTGCCCCCACACGTATTAATTCCTATTTCTCTCAATCAAGCAATTTGTTTGTAATCTGCAATTGGCTTTGTCAGAATCTCCAGAGAAATCTTACACAAAACCAATATGAAAGTTAATTGCAACGAGAATTTAAGTGATCAAAACACTACGCAAAGAATATTAAACAATTTGCTGTTCCAATCCTAAGATAAAACTCTTGACACGCGCTAAATTGGCATGGTCGTCTACAAATCTTTTAAAATAGACTTGCAATAATTAGTCATTGCAAGGTCCGTTTGGAGCATAATCATTCTATTTGTAGAAAGGCTACTACACTACTACTGGCAGCTTTGTCAATTCAATGGATCAACCCAATGAGCCAATGTTTATAAATGAATCGCTCTTTGTGTCAAGGTGAAACACTAATTTCATTGATGGAACTTTTCAAGTCAACTCCAATTCATACATAACGTCAAAAGATATTCATGTTGGCAGATTCAAGATTATTTTGTCTGACGTTCTTGTATTTTTAAACCTTTTGAATTTTCTTTTACAGAAATGTAACATATTTCTACTTTCTTTTTCTTTTTTCTAGGGAAAAGTGAAAACTTGAGTAGCATTCTAATAAGAGAAGTCTCTGTAAATCTCATGTGGGGTGATGCTAGAGTAAATAAAAGCGTACTTTTCCCCAGTAATGACTCATTATGTCGTTGGAAACATGCACAAGCCATCAAAGCAGTTCTTTATCAAATGTATTACAAGCTCTACAAATGCAAGGCCTCTGTTTTTCTCTAACTGACGCTGTTCATCATTTTCATTCAGCAAAGGGTACGGCAAGATCCACAGGGTAAACCCGTTGTCTGGTCGCTCATCCCACATTTGGAGACCTAAACATAAGCAAAATTGTAGCTCGTCATTCTATAGTAAAAAACGAAAGTGAAACATTGCTATAAATACACACAAGATGAAATGCTTGTATCACACAAGACATTTTCGCAAAGAGCCAAAGTTATTCACCGATAATTCCCTAAAGCCCTCAAGTGGGAATAAAATTTTGGGGAAGCACACAAAATTTTCCATGGTCCAGTTACCCTTATATAAACTTATATCCCTTCTTACTTTCTCCGCTTTAAAGCCAAAGTTATTCACCGATAATTCCCTAAAGCCCTCAAGTGGGAATAAAATTTTGGGGAAGCACACAAAATTTTCCATGGTCCAGTTACCCTTATATAAACTTATATCCCTTCTTAATTTCTCCGCTTTCACCATGTTTCCTCAAATGAATAAAAAACGGGATGGTGATGCTCTTCTCTTGTTTTGTAGAGAAATTGCTTATTATTATTATGTTTCAATTTTTTCAGTTTACCCTATCTAGTGGAAAACTCCAGCAAGATACTATTTTATATCTTTTTTATACATGTTATCTTTCACCTAGCTAAACAATAATACTGATGTGTCACTGTTCATTTATTCTGTGGGAGAGTGTTGATTTTCATCTCTGATATTGTTGAGGTGATGCACAAAGGAGATGAGTGGTGATGGTGGTTGCCCACTGTATTATACATAACAATGTGTATTAGATTATGATGATATCGATTATACGAAAAAAAACCTTGGTGGAAATGTCCTCGCCATGAATTATTTCAAGGTAAATAAAAGGATGAGAACTGTCCTTTTGAATTGGAAATGAAAAATGCTATTTTCTCGTCTTTTTTAAAATATGAGAAAAAATGAATAAAAGTTTGCGGGCTCGTAAAATAGTCCATAGGTAGACATCAAAAATGAAAATGATCCATCGTTTGAAAGAGAGAAAGCCATTATAAGTTGTGTTTTATGTGAGCTTGGTGAGTTGTTTTTGTCGAATTCTCGAATACTGATCATAACTTGATTCAATTTTATTGTAGAATGGAAGAGTAGAAATGTGAAGTGAACCGAGACATAAATATGGTAAATCTTTAGGACATAAAATTCAAAATTAGATTGAACTGATAGGAAGTAAAATTGACGTTTTCCTGTCGTAAAATTGGGAATCCCTGAGTAAACATTATTTTTAAAGGAAGGTGTACTTATCTGACGCAGTTAGCTTGCAGCAAATAACTACCTTGCTTGAATTTTATTATATTAAAACGTTTTGATATTTATGTAAAAATAATTTAATTCTGCATAGACTTCTGTTTTAGGTAACAGGTAATTTTGCTATTTATTTATTCAAAACAAAATTAGCCTGTTTAATAAAGTTCAACACTTAACGATTCATTAGTCAGGTTTTATTTAAACCATTCTTATTCTTTTACTTACTTTATTCTATTCTGCCTTCTAAATTAGTACGGATTTGAGTCACAGCCTAAACAATGAAGGATTGAGCGAGGAGCAATAAATGAAAACAGGAAAAGCAATGCATCTCACGGGAACTCTAAAACCTGTAACCCGTCAACATTCTCAAACCCACCCAGGTGAATTCTCATGTAGTGACCGGCTTTGCTATATGAAAGTCCTTAATGCAGCTTTTGTAGCTATTAAAGAATTGCACTGACGGCTAATTATAGTTAATCAACTATTATGTAAATCCCATGTTCACGTTTTGTATAAAAATCAAGTACATTTTAAAAACTCACATTTTTTGCTATTCGCCTTAAATAAACTTTTGTCTTTTGACAGATGAAATAAATATTTAAAAATGCCAACAAAACTATTTAATAGGTGCATAAGATTTCAATGCACACAACAGACCACAAAAGCTTTGTTTAAACTAAGTCTAGTCTAATAATTAGCTGTCATTATATGCGTAACAAATACCAGTAAAGTAATTTTACATATAGTCATTTCCGAATTACCCATGCAACACAAGCAATAATTTTCTTCCATCTTAAAGGCGAAAAGGGACTTTCAGCGATTTACAAATTCAAGTAACCCATTTGAACAAGGTCATTAATACATCAACCTAATAAATATTGTAGCTTCATAGCATTTAATATTAGGAGTAACCGGAGGCAAAAGAAGCTTTAGTACAGTTTGAATATGAATCACCTCAAAATGTTCAACTACTGTGGACATAACTTACTCTTTACTTATACCTGGACCATTTATTTAAAACATCTAAAGTTTGCTTTAATAGTCTTTTGCACTTCCTCTGAGTGAGGCAATACCTATGACCCTTTTATATTTTCACTCTATAGTAAATACCGTCAGCCAAAAACTCGATGCATTTTATTTGCGCTTTCACATTCATCTTCTCACACAATGACATTTTCTCTACCACTAAAATAAATGCAGAGCCGGAACACTTTCTGTGTTTCTCACAGGATATATAAATGTACACAAAGGATGTCTTATTTTCTACCCGGACAAAAAGATTTTTCCCTGGGGTGCTAAAAAAGATGACAAGAGTGAGCAAGAGCGACTGCACTAAATGCTCATTGGAAATAATTTATTGGTGGATAAAAATAAAAGAAGCACACAAGCCATATCTTTAAGAAAAATAAGAAAAGAACGTCAACTCAGCAAACATTTTCTAACATGTCTAAACCGTTTTTCCTTGCAATTTATTCTCCTTTGTACGGTACATAGCTACTCAGNAGCTACTCAGGTGAAAACAGAAATCCGTCGACAAAAGCATTTTGTGTATCCTTTCTTCCAGGTAAATGTTGTTAGCCTGGTTGGTTGCTTCTTTTAACAGATTTTTCGGCAACCCCTTTGGCAACAATGCTTATATTACATTGCCACGTTACAAAATCATAGTCACATCATCACTTTCCTAACCCAATGTCATCCTCATACAATTCAATGGTTGTCGTTTCCTAGAATGGGACACAACCGTAAAAGCTCTTTATCTATGATTTAAAAAGCGATAGTTTAAGCTTTTAGGGATTATAACAGTTTTTAACACTAACCACTTATGTAAGAAAGAATGCACAGCCAAGTACAATATCTAGTTAAAGATGAGAGCAACAAATAATGTTTACGTTCAAACTGGCAAACGGTAACATTTCTTAAGACTCCCAGACTCCACAAATACAAACAGATGATTTGAAATGACATTAAATTAATAGTTTTTGAAAAAAGCCAAAAACTATTTTTGCTTTCCCCTTACAAAAGATTCATATCAGGTAAAAAGTGAAGAACATTCTTTTTCATTAAGATTTAGTATAAAAAGGAGAGGTATCATCAGAATGATGTTGGTCATCAGCCAAAGTAGATGATCCAGAAAACGGGATAGTTAAACCAGCCAAAAAGTAAATTGGCCATTGTGCTTATGAGACGTTTTGTCAAAAGCTGTTTAAAAAATTTGGATCAACATCGAACCCAAAAGGTAAACAAGGTATACATTTCTAAATGTGGAAAAGTAAATCCAGTTAGAAATTATTGTTGCTTTGTTTAAAGTATCGAAGATCATGTTTCCAAACATAATTTAACTTTTTTGCAAATGATCGAAATTGAAACTACGGATAGAATACAAACAACCCTTGCAGTATTAGTATGCTAAAATATTTTTTAATCCTAAGAGTTTCTAATACTTTTTCAAACGGTTCATTTATTGTCTAAATTCTAACCGGATAGAACTGATCTGTGATGGATTGATTTTATAACCATCCATTTTGGTGACGACGAGGAGACGGTTTTTACATAAGCCATACCTACACGATTCATTCCTATAAAGTTGTCGAACTTGTTTGCTTATAAAAATCAAACCATAAAGCATTTTTTCATGAAGTTGGTATGTAAAACGATCTAAATACGATTTTTAGACTGGTGAATGGCTCAAGGCGGCATTCCATTGTAAAAAATCAATCGCATTATGAATAGCATTAAAAACGGTGCTTAAATAAAATTCCTATTTTTGAAATATTTGTCCGATGATCTCACACTAAACTGACTACTTGGCTAATAAAATTCACCGGTTTGGCTAATGTCCATTAACTCCGACGCAATTGATCAAGTCCATCCACAAAACAAATGCAAAAAAACCTGGCAATGCAGAATTAAAAAGTATTCCAGCATTAAAAGGTGTTAAAGGTGTTATGCCATGAACAAATACACAGTTGAATTATGATCTAATCTAAAAATAAAATATTTTTAGGCAAGTTTTTACCTGTATCTAAAAAGCAATAAAATTTTCAGGGCACATTCATTTTAATCTCACCAGACATCATTTTTTGAATAATGGACACTTTATTTGCAACTGGCAAATTGCAATCACGACTAAAGGAGGAGGTTAACAGGCTTCAATCAAGGTGGTCAAACTGGCCGCATCCAAATGCTTACTAATGAGTTTAAATTCAAAATGCATCTTTATTTTGCAACAGAAAGTTCAAAAATAAATCTGTTGCAAACGATAAAATAAAACTTTTTTGCTAAAATAGACTCTGTAGAAAAGTTTAGCAAAGTAGAAAACAATAATTAAACAGGAAGTTTAAAAGTTGAAGAATAAAATCCAAGTAAACTCATTTAATTATCGGAAGCGTACGCTTGTATTTATGTTTCATGAAGCAGAAAACTATAATTAAGAAAAATAAAAACCGGGTATATAAAACAAATGCAGACAGATATTAATTAAACCTTTGTTTATGACTTTTACCTGCCAAACTGGAGAGCAAATGTCTTTATACTTCAAATCACTTCATTTGATTTTCTGTTTTAGTAAGAGAATGCAACCGACTATTCTAATAGAATTTTCATTTACCGTACAAATATAGAAAATGAAAACTAGATTTTTGATAGAATCAAAGTATGAAATCTTATAAATTGTATAAAATATGCGTAGGATACGAGAAAAGAGGTGGGAACGAGGCTCTTGCTCCGGGGGACCTGTTTTTATTCTCATCAGGATGCTTTCAAACCATTACAATTCACGTGAACTAGCGATTATCTGATAATAAAAAACATAATAAAAACTTAATATGCACAATTTTCGAAAGTCGTTTGACAACAATAACCCTGGAAGACGCATAATAAACAACAATCTCTGGTGTATATATCGAGTATCAAATAGCTCAGCAAGATCAAAGCAGTATTGAAAAACAGTTCTGTAAAATTAATGTTAGTGATGATAACCTTATTTACACAAAGTAGGCAGATAATTGAACTTGAACGTTGAATATAATGAAGACGAAAAAAGGCAGGTTATATATTTGTTGAACGAAACCGGGCAGGAGTATTAACAATAATGTTACTCAAATTAAAATATAATTTGAGCTCCGTGTCAATAGATATTGTAGAAATACTTTGAGAATCATACATATTATTTTGATAATTTCATTTGCTAACTTCATTTAAATGCAGCAGTTTTCTAGTATATTACTATTGCTTTTTGTTACGAAAGATCCTTCTCTGTAAATTAAATCCACAGCGTCAATTGTTTTCACGCTTCAAATTTTTCTCTCAAATCTTTATTGTTAAGCTTTATGCCCGACGGCCAGACCTTTCTCCAACTGAACTGTATATTTTAATTAGCTAAAATATTATTTATTTATTGTCACTGAGTGCAATAAGGCATTTTTATTCCTTGTAGATTTGGGCAGATTGTATGATTATGTAATTTCACTATGGATGAATCAAACTTGATTGTTTGGAATTTTTATTAAGTCCAGTTTGTAAGTTACAAGAAAGGAAATGGCACATTTCAACTTGTTTTTTTAAGCCGGCTTAGACATATTACGTTCGAATTTCTTGGAAGTGTTTAAAAAAGTACTCCATTCCACTTGGCTCCAAATAATAAGACAAACCAAAAAATATTTGCATGTTAGTTTTTCTTAAAACCAAACAATACTGAATGGTCCCTGAAGGTCGAAATTTTCTACCCTTAATGTTGTACCAGAGTGCATTTACACCGATAATCAACAGCACGGTGAAAATGCTACACTGGTACGCATACAGGGCGAGCTTTCTTCAGAGACATTTTGTGATGTAAGTTTGTCGTTCCTTTAAAAATCACTTTCCTTTCATCCTTCACCGTTGATTCATTGATGTCCGTGTTGAACAAATTTTACACAATCACTTCAACTTTTATAAAATAGAGCTCAAAAGTTTTTTTAACACAAATTTGATTGTTAGATATGCGTGTAATACAAAGAAAAAATAAAAACCAAGTCACAATGTCCTATAGCTTCACATTATTTGTATAGAATAGAAATATTCATTCAAGATTTGAAGAAATTTCCCTTTTATTTTGTTTTAAATCAGTGCTTTGCTAATTAATAACCGAATCGTGGGAGGTTCATGCGAATGCAATCAGGGGCAAAGGTGAACTGTGCGTATGTAACCTAGAGTTTCTAATTTTTACCATAAATATTACGAATATTGCTTACAGTAATGTTTGTGTTAAACAGAGGTATTGCTTCATTTAAGAACTGTCTATTGTTTAAATAAAAAAGGATGCCCACCTGTCGGACGGAAGAATAAGTTTCTTGTGAAAATGCCGAGTGTGAATGGATTTATTGTGTCCTAATCATTGCGCTACCACCACTACAGTATTGTGAAATTGATCTCAATGTGAATATTTTTGCGAAATGGATGTTTAGATTTAAATCTAAAAAATGATGGACAGTTGCTACTACTATTACTGAAGGTTCACACTTTATCACTGTGGTTTCTTCAAGTGTCGGTCAAGACATAAGGTGAATACGAGCAAAGTTGAGTCTCTCCTGAATAATAACAGCCAAGTAGGAGGCACTCGTCTATCAGACTAAAATCAAAACAAGTTGAAAAGCAAAAATCTATTCTGTAAAATTATCATCATTATTATCCCTTTCGAACATATTAACCTGGGAGGAGTAACTCTCTGGTATGACTACATAAAAAGTTGTTTTTTACTTTTCTAGCTTCACACTAAATCTTATATTTTGGCAAGGATTCTACAAGTAAATATATTTAAGACTTTAAAAAATTTAGAACAAGCCTTTCGGGTAAGTTGTACTTCGTTAGTTTACTGAAATAGCTGTTTTTATACAAAACCTGGTAATAATAATGACTGAATTTGTACAATAAAAAACTAAAAGATATTCA
The DNA here is from genome assembly GCA_036507315.1 of Lepidocyrtus fimetarius. Taxonomy (NCBI): domain Eukaryota; kingdom Metazoa; phylum Arthropoda; class Collembola; order Entomobryomorpha; family Entomobryidae; genus Lepidocyrtus; species Lepidocyrtus fimetarius. Next base: position 10,162 of record JAANSO010000529.1, read on the forward strand.
CAATAAGATTTTTAAGTAAAAAGTAAAGCCATAGTGTTACTGTAATCTGCTACCTTACTTAACAGAATGTTTCATTCCAACATGCAATGGTTGGATTGTTAGCTAGCCATTCATTATGAATTAAATGCTTCTACAATGGAGAAAGTATAATAATATATGGTAACATTTGCACAGGATGCAAAAAATGGTTAGATAATATTCATCAAATTGCACTTGAAGTACAACTTTTGAATGCAAAGTGCCTGTTTCTCCTTCAGCAATCTTGCTTCAGATTTAGGGAAAAATAGAAAAAGAATAATTATTAGAGACCAACAACCATGTCTGTCTAGTCTAGACGCAAGAGGCAAGACGGCCAGTTTTTTTCTTCACCAAAACAAGTACTAGTTTTTCCCATGCCTTTTCTACCTTTTCTAGGAGCTTCTTGTTTCTGATTGATAGAATGATGATCTAATGTTACTGATGTAAAAATTCAGATAATAACAAACTGCATTGTTTTAAACGCAGGAGTAGCTGGTCATTTTGTGTACAAGGTTAACCTCTCTTTTGTCGATGAAGGCATGAAAAATAGCAATGCACGAGCTATGATCTGTTGGAAGTTTATCTAGCGAAACGATGATGATGGGTAATAAATATCGGAGTTGATTGAACGAAGGGAGACGAAGAATTCACAGTTTTATTTATTACAAGACAATCCAGGACAAAACGATTCATGTATAAATAAATTTTTGTTGAGGGAATGGTTATTTCAAAAATTTAACAAAAATCACGGTCATTTATGGAATTACATTTATTTTCTGTAAAAACAACAAAGGAATATTTCAAAAGATAGTTTCATGGCTTTTCAGATACTTTCCAGTTGAGCAATTCTAGAAAATTACTAAAAATAGTGGTGCATATTGCAGTGATTTTTTAAAAATTGAAGCTACTTTTTTTAAAAAACACTTCCGGTAATCTAGTTCACTTTCTCAGTCACTTATTATTTTCAAACCTGCGGCAAAAAAACAAGGGATTTGACCAACAACGGGTTCAGAACACGCACAAAAAATCAAATGATGTAAGAGATTATAAAATGATAGAAGAAAGTTAAATAAACAATTGTAGAATAACAGCGTAAAAAATTACACGTGTGCCCTCCGGCAAAACTAAATCCATAAAAACGAAGAAAAATAGTTACTTATATCATCATCACTTGTATTAAATCCATCATTCTCTTCCTCATCCTAGATTCGACAGGAGGAAGTTTCATTTATATCATTTTTATGCGTATTTACATAAGACTTTGCACAACATCCCCAATGTAACTCCGATTGAGTAACAAGATATCAAAACTTTGAAAGTTGTTTTTATTACATAAGTTTTGTTCCTAATTCCCTGGCAAGGGTCATGTACCTTTATTCTCAACCTGACAAGACAACATTTCTCCTGTTTTACCAATGTCATGCATCATCCTTGTATTGTACGGTCATCCATCAGGCTGAGATTGCAAATCGTTGAATCGTTTGATTTTTTTCCTACTTTGTAAAATTTTTAGCATTCGTTACCTTTCGTTTTTAAACTAGTTTAATTCAATTTTGGTAGAGAGAGTACGAATTAATTAATGTACCTTAAAAATGCAAAACTTGCTCTGTTAATTTCACTTAAGTACTCCATGTCGGTTTATATCAATCAAAAGCGTAATAAAATCTGGCATAATAAGATGAACCGTCAAAGCAGCCAATAAAACAAATTTAACTGAATTAAGCCAGAGATTTTCAAAAACAGATAACCGGTCAAAATGAAAATTCTCTGTGATCCTATTTAATAATTTACATAATGAGACTGACCTTTCTTGAATATGCTTACGCTCTACCGAATTTTTATTGTTTTTCATTTTTACAAAGCAACAATCATTAATTTTTTGCACAATTATTATAACAATTTTAAAAGTTTTAAATTTGTTAGTAAGCAAAGATTCATTTTTATGATTGAAAAATGAAAAACCTGCAACTTGAAAACCCTAAAACATATGCAAGCCAAAATCTACTCATTTCAACATTACGCTATGAGACAAAATAATTATACAAGTTATTTAGCACGATCAACGGAATGGGGATAAAAGACTAAATAATACTTATCCCATTTCAATATTGAAAGGTAGAAATTTTTGAACTACAATAATTACATTGCGGCAATCATTTGTGAAGCAGTTTATTGAATTGCTGTATCTTTGAAAACATTGCGTGTTAGGTTGCATCCGCCTCCAAGATTCTCTTTAATTAAGTAAGAATCCTTACAATTAGGCAATTAATTTGGCGCTGAATATATCAAATCCGGCTTGTAAAAGAAAAACTGCCAGGAAAGCATTATTTCTGAAAAGACGAATGTGCCAGTGAAAGAGAATGCACAAAAATCTGTTAAAATTATAATTATTTGACTAAAATTTCTAAAACCCTTTTAATAATTTTTGATCCGTTAATTTAAAAATTCTGGCTTTTAAACAAGTTTTTATTCCAATTGATAGTTCTCTAAAACAAAATTAAAACACCATGAAAATAATTATTTCCCGCAGGTTCGTTTGTAATCATACACTGTGAACTTACTAACTCGTAACAAAATTTTATGGGAAATGTTTTCTAAGCTCATGTTTTTATTTGCTTTGATGAGCAACTAATAAAATGTTCAAAACATCTTGTAAACAATAAAACAAGTGTATCGAAAACTAGCCGATACATGAGCACAAAGGAAACAATGCTACGGGCAAGGAAAGCTCCGTGAAATCAAGTTTTACATTAAATAAAAATTGTTCTTCACATAAATTAGTGAAGATTCTCGTTATCTGCAAATTTTGTGGATTAAATTAGCAAAAAATGCAAGATTCCTACTAGAACAATGAAGGTAGGTAATGGTCACGGTTTTATATTATCTAACATTTTTTATTTTCAGACATAGGATACAAGAAAACAAATACAATCCTTATTAACCAAATATATGGCACAGTAGTATTGTGACTTTTATTACATACGGTTTGTTAATTATTTCATTAGTAAACAGCAATTCTAGTTTTTATTTTAAAAAAGAGATGAGACAAATGCAACTCAAAAGGGTATTTACATTACTTTATTGTTAAATATTAAAGGTCTCCAATGACCGTACAAAACCCCTTATCTTGTTTATGTTAATTAGTATGTTAAAAATCCAACTCTTACATGGAGAAAATTAAATCAAACTCCATTTTGCAAATATTCAAGGTTGGGATTTAGTGAGCAAATATTCAGAAGCCGTGATATACACGCCAACTGCCAATCCTATAATTGAAGCTATTACAAAATTCTTCTGGAAAATTATACAAGTTGCAACGCAAAGTCCAAAGTAGGTTAAGTAACGTGTGGTATTTATTTGAAATGCTCTTTGCGCGGTTGACCCATCTAAGAAAATAAATAAAGTTTTTAAGAGTTTGTTATAATCATAACAAAACGCTTTTATACTTACCAAGACATATTTTATCTTGCAAAATGAATCCAGATCCGCATTTTTCACACATGTCCGGACCATCTCCAAAACAGCCATCACAAGACTTATCGCACTCTGAAAATAGGTAGACCAAACGTATTTGCCGCAGGTCATTTCAAGATTTATAATGCAATTAATGCAAATTCAATAATTATCAGTTCTTATTACCGATGCATTTATATGAACCTTCTGCATTTACACAAAATTCGTTCTTTTTACAGGGCTCCAGTTCCAGCAGACATTCATTTAAGTCAATGCAACCTCTTTCCTCATCAATTTCCCAACCTTCCTTACACGCTACGCAACTTTTGGCACCTAAATTTCAAAGCAGCATAATATTCAATAAGAAAATTAATTAGATGCTTTTACAGGGAATAAAGTAAACGGTAGAGTTGTTGAGATACCAGCTCCTTGACATCCTCCTTCGCAAGCCTGGGAATGTCAATTAAAAATCAATTCATGAGAAACAATCAAAGAGTTGTACCTCAAATTGAATCCTACCTTATGACAAGCAGAACATAACAGTTTGGTACTGTCCCGATAAGCTTCATAATGATTTGCAGCACACTTAAAAGATCAGACGCTTATTTTTTACGTGAATCAACTTTAATATCAACATGTGAGCAAATTAGGGAAACTGACCTTATCACAATTCCTTCCACTGTAAGCCGTGTCGCAAGAACATTCCCCATTTCCTTTTCTAGTCCCATTTCCCTAAATTGTTTCAAAGTTATTATTTTCCTTCAGCTTAATTAATCCATTTAAACTTACTTTACATTTCCCATGACCAGAGCAATCAGAGCAAGGAAGACAATGAGTCCCGTAGTGATTTTCCGGACAACAAACTTTCAATTTGTTGATGCACAACCAAGTCATTAGTTCATCATTCTGAGCTCTTTTCGTTTTCCACCATTCTTCTAAATAAGTTTCATATTTTTTCGCCAACTCAACACACTACATAAAAGCAATAAAAACAAGCCTTAATTGAAACCCAGACTATTATTTTTCTAAATTAGTTTGCAAAAATTACTTCGTTCACACAGAAAATGCACAGTAAATCTTGAATTAGCAATCAAACCTGTTCTTTTTCATCCCCAAGTTCCTTACAAATCCCCTCTTGGATTTCAACAAAGCGAAGCTCAGAATCCTCATACTTTATCTTGTTCTCTTGTTCCCAGGCCGTGTCACCACCTCCATAATGACCCTTTCCAGTCCTTTCTAATCCCTGTATTGCAATATTTTTTAATTTTGTGCAAACTTATGTGTGAAATATTAAACATTGGTAACAACTTCACTTACCACATTAAAGGATGTAACTAAAGCCCTACACGCCTGACAAGGAGCCAATTTTCTCACAGGTTTTACAAAATTTTCTTTAGTAAGGTGTTTACTCGCATTGGAAAGTGCGTTAAAATAAGATACAATTTGTAGAATAACTATTATAATCAATTCAAATGTTTGAAAATTTCTACGTTTTAGACTCATGACTGTAGATCTAATACAAAATTTAAGCAAAATTATTTTTAAAGGATTCTATACAACCATTTTATAAATAAGCGGTTTAATTTTTGTCGTTTTCAATATGAGTTTTGACACACATTGATTTATACCTAAAAAGTGAAAGTAACAGATTTCCTTTTCCATAGTTGAATTTAGTGCGATACTGACTTCCAGGGTTTCTTCTTAACGCATGCGACATACTTTCTCCATCAACGACCGTTCTTGAAAGTGGCATGATATGGCAATGCTCAAAACATGAGGGAGAAAGCAAAGCAGCGAATATTCCTCGCCTAGCACTCATTGTAGTGCCAAAAAATATTGCATTTGCGGGATTATTTTGATCTTGTTTGTTTACGTTGCTTTCACTGTCGCTGACCCATCCTTAACACAACTATACGCTGTACCCTTCATCTACTCATGATATTATGAAATTTTTCTCAATGGATGCCTGCTCATCGTAGCTCAATCATACAAAATCATTAATATTCGAATTGTTTTTACTTGTTTTTAGTTATGAGATGCACCATGCACGATTATAACTAGTTCTTACTTTAGAATTACTTTGCTCAAGGCTATTTATGTTAAATGAGTTTTTAGAGAAGCAATAAAAACAATTAAAAATTGAATTTCAAAAATATTGTTACGCCACACAGGCATATGAAAAACTGGTTTCTAACAACGAGAAAATAAAAGTAAAAGTCACTTTTCCCAATTCCACTTTTATGCTTTAATTTTTGCTGGTCAGTTTTTATTTTTTAACAAGCTAACTATACAAGACTACAAAGTTATTGTTGTACTTGTCAATTTCCTGTAGTACTCAGGTCAATATGCTCCAACCTGATAAAAAAGGGCTCCATCCACTATAAGCTGAATTATCGCACACATTTGAAAGGGAAGGGGCTGACCAGTTTCAAAGAAGAAATAACCTTTTACGGACATCTCCTATAAAAATATTAAAAAATCTTGTTGTTTATCACTCAAAATCATTTAAAACTTTCTTTCAATAAACATTACCTATTGTCCATAACACGACCATGAATAAACTGTTCAAGATTCAATGTTAACATGAAAGTTATTATATTTAGCTTTAGAATATTTATAAAAATGCATATCTTCATGATGAAAAAAGCAAAAACTTACTTCATGCCTTCAGTGGATCCATTATTGTAATTTTTAATAAACTGTGGCAAAGCTAACGCAGACTCCATTAATAGCGCAATGAATCCGATCGGCTCAATGAGATACTCATTATCTTGGAAAATTGTTGTATACGTCGTTGATAAAAAGAAGATGGCTAGGCAAGCTTCTAAATACGACGATAGGTTAGTCCAGTTCCAGAAGTTTGTTATTTGAAAATCTATAAAGAGCAATAACAGTGAACTCATTGAACTGAGGACATAACTAATGATTGAAATAGGCATTTTTAGACAATTCTGATTTAAACTACCGAGAAAATATGACTCTTGTACTACACCACCACTCCCCTCCGTTTTGTTCCGCTGGGTTCTCAAACATAATTCAAGAACCACTAGCATAACTGCTATCATTACAATACTTTGAAGTATCAAGGAAATGTCAAACCAGTGTCCAAACCTTGAAAGTGAAAATGTTTAAGTGAAAAATGAAGTAGGATCGATGTAAAAATCTTTATGATAAGTACCAGTAGGCAATTCGTAAGATATTCGAGCAAATCACGATCAAGCAGACAAACGTTGAGAAACCGGAAGCATCTTGTGTATTCATGATTTGTATGTATTGGGGTATATAAGGGAGCTACATGGTAAGAATGTTCGTCATTATAAAATGTTTTCTAAGCTGTTTCAATAATTGACATAATTAATATTTTGCTTACAACTCCGCCAAATATAAGAAAAAGTCTAGTAAAGATTAATGCCAAATTCGCTTCATCTTCTTTGTCACTAGACATGTCTAAAGTCGAATCAAGAGCTTCCGCATCTGGAGAATCCATCACTATACTTGCAAGATTTTACAAAGGCTGATTTGAGGACAAAGTTAAAAATTCAACTACTCATAAGTAAAACATATTTCGGAAAAACAGGAGCGTTGATTTTTGTTATGTAAAGGGTAAGGGAGTATTATCTAAATTTTTGATGTTGAAAAGAATCTGTTGAAAATTGAGGTATTCATGACAATTAAAACAATTTTATCCCACAGAAAACAATATATACTTATGTCATAATTTATTGCTGTGCCTGAATCTTTCCTTGAATATTTCAAATACATCATTTTCTGCACTGCAGGCGATGATAACAATGAGCATTAAATAAGATAACATGTTATAAATATATATACACATTAAAATATCACAGAAAATGGTAAAAAAACTAAAATATTATACAAGAAGCTTTTCAGACATGTACATTAAGTAAAACTATAAAAATTTTGTTATTGACGGATGGATTTAGTTACAAACACGTACATAGTGAATATGTAAATCGTAATTAATTACAATAAATATGCGAAGAAAGGTAATCAGTAAATCTTGTAAATGCAATCAATGTTACTCTTGTCCTTATCGATAAATAAAGGTTAATGAAAGCAAAGAACTCTATCATTTGACACACAATACTCATTAAATATTGTCACACCATGCCTATAGATACAGTGTTCAAATTACGCGGAAATGCTAGGATAAAACACCAGTTACTAATTTAAATTCTGGGGAGACTAAACTATTCACAAATAACTTGCATCGATCGAGATAGCATTAATGGTTAAGAGAATACATTTCCGATTCGTTTCGGTTATTAAGTAAGTTGTATTATCTATATTTAATATTTTATCTAATCTAAGTCTAAATAGTAGAAGCAAGAAGAGTCACAACCCTAACGATTTAGATTTTTATCCCGAGTCAATATTATTATTGTTGCCTTTTATAAGATATGTTGGTTTATATTATGTAACTTTGAACAAATACAGTAAGCGAGTGAGAAGGTTACTAGAGTATTGTTACTAATCGTAAGAGTACAGAGTAGAGAGGGAAGTTATAAGGTCAGAAGGAGTGAAAGAATTATGGGCGGGGGCAGTTATCCTAATTTCAAATTCTGACTAGGTCATGTTATTTATCTGCTATATATTTTTTGCTAAAAGCTACTCTCACATTAAATGTGAAACATGCAAGCCAATTGGCTCAAAACATTTAATAATTGCCAATGTTTTGAAGAACGAGATCATACTTAATTACGTTGCAACAAAAGACAAAAAACGTCGACGATTTCGTTAAAAGGTTCACCGGTATTCCAAATCGTTCATCTCAATCCACGCTTAAGAATGAACTCGTCCGCTTGCATTTCCATATACCCATATTTGGGCTAAAATAGCTAGGTCAACTCCAATTTGAAGGCAACCACAGACTGTAAACTGGATTGGAGCACTTCGAAGAACAAAGTAGGTGGTTTTGAATACATCCTACAAATTCGTCAAACATTAGAACAAAGCCATTACCAATAATATGCTAATATAAGGAAATAGAAATACGATGCGACTTACGCCTGCTGTCCACATGAAAATCATTGTAGCGCTGTAATTCATTAAATAAAATGAAAAATATGCTTTTTTGAATTTCTTTAAACATGTTGAATAATGTGATTTGTAGGCCTTACTTCATTCCTCTAGTCGATCTATTTTTGAAATTACGCATGAACTGTGGAACACCCAACATGGCTTCAGTGAATACAGCCAGAAACCCGACTGTTTCGACAAATATCGAAATCCTTGCAAATTGATACATCAGAATGCCACCAACAATGCTGAAGATGAGTAGACATTCCACGTAAGATTGAAAGTCTGACCAATCCCAAAAATAGTTCCGATCGAAGTCTATAAAATACGAAAAGGTTCTTATATTGCAATGATTTGAAAGTATATTAAACAATTATACATGGTGTTAATTACTTAGGATGCGGATACTATACATGGGATCATCTAATTAACGATTAATTAGTTACAAACACAAATAGAAAACACGAGATTATAAATTACAAGTGAAAGTTACGATTTAAACTAAAACAAACAAATTCTAGACATTGTCAAGATGTGTGAATTTAGAAAGAAACAGTAAATGAGCCCATCCCATATCCAATCCTAATTTCCCATCACCACTCACAAACCCACTACCGGAAACATAGATATTTCAATAGAAGAATCATAAGCTCTAGAAAGAGACCCTTACCACGGAAAGAATGATTTGCGGCTTGCTTGCCATCATCGTCTGTGAAATCACAGTTAGAACAGGAAACACCAATTAATAAGTAAAAATTCAAACGCTTAAAAGATTTATTAAGATCTCAGAGAAAGTGGGAAATGTGATCATGCGCCCTTTGAACTGAATTGCAAAATTATTGGAAATAAAACATTTGAATTTGCACTTTGTTAATGATTGTATTAAAAATATGAAAACTTGGGATAGTGAATTCGGGCAAAGGAAGACTTTTTTTTAAATCGGGTGAAAGTTAGTCGAAAATAAACACAAACAATTAAGTTTAGATATTAATGTTTACTAAATCATAGAGAATAAAGGCAATGTTTTTTGTGCCATGTATTTTGCAGTGAAAGGTGGCAAAAAAGTTATTATGTGCGAATTTCTGTGTTGCGAAATTACGTTTTCGTTCAAAACACAAAGCAAAAAATGAAAGAAAAATAGCAGTGATGATATAAAGTTACCTGTGAACACTTTGTCTTTCTTCTTAATGATATCTGACTTGGCTTTAACTCTGACGCATAAATGTATCATCAGCAACATGGCAATATTCATGAGAACGCTTTGAATAAGAAGTGGCGTTTCAAACGGCTTCCCGAACCTGTTTACAAAAATCATTGCATTTAAAAACTATTCCATTGATCTAAAAAATATGTAATTCATACCAGAATAGAATCCGAAGGATATTTGCCACAAGTAAAGCTAGGCAAACATACAAAGAGAATCCTTCCGCATTTCCAGACCTTCTTATTTCATTGTACTGAGGAATGTACGGGACAACTCCGCCAAATATCATGGCAAGTTGGGAAATCCCTGATATTATTGAGACCAAAGAGAATTCCAGCTCCATTTTGAAACGGAATGTTTACAATTAAGAAGTGAAAGTATTTAACTACAGTGATGGTCAAAGATATGATGTCAATTCTGATATGACTAGCTCTCAATAACTAATGTACTACTGTAAGGCAAAATTAAGGGACAGGAAAGATAAAAGGTGAGTACAGGAGGTCACCACACGAGAAACTAATCTAATATATAGAGCTGTCCGTTACTATTACGCCATGTGACCCTGAAAAAAAGAAAATTCCAAGATAAAAAAACTCATTTCGGAAACACATGTATAGCATGCTACATAATATGCAATGCCTTAAAATTTCCAAATCTTCAATGACCTTGACAAATCTCTGGAATAGGGTTGGGTGAATTTCCACGCAAAAATTATTTGCGAAGGTCTACGAAAACATTGAAATACTACATTCAACTAGCAACAGGGTATGCTCCAGCCTTTCTAAGCTTTAACAAGTGTTCTAATACATCTTCTATGGCAAATACAGGAGAAAGTAGCCTATATGTAGGTATGGAATTCTTCTGGAATCATTTACTGAGGTTCTATTGTTCTACCAAATTACTACTGTCACGGTTTAAAATTCTAGACTAATTTACTAGAGAAATGAGGTATATTATTCATGATTAACCCATTCTTCATAACAAAGGACTGCAGCCCAGTGAGGAAATAACTGCTGAAATATGTTACGAATTTGTTCTATTTTTTATGCTCAAGATTTGCAACTCCTTTATTAAAAACAAATGAAATATGACAGTGAGAATAGTAAAGTTGTAAAAGTAGAACGTAAAAAGAGTTCCGAAAAGTAACGAAACAAAATTGCAAGATCGATTTTTTGTGGGTTTTGCAACTTTCTTTTCTTAAGATTTAGCCTACGATTACATACACTTTGGATAAGCGAAGAAAGCTACATAATCCTCATCTATTAATCTATGTTACGCAATATTATAAAAGCACATGGCTTAATGTTTTCTTTATCTTGCAAGATTATTAAAATGACGGGGTTCCAGAGATTTCTTCCGGTTTTACAAGCTTATGAAAATTTAAATTGCAGACATTAACTTTATACCTTTCAAGATTTCCTTTGTCAAAGATGAATGAATCTTTCAGAATGCTTTTTGACTTTTAATCACTTCACTGACTATTCTAATAATCCGAGAATCTAATAACTTCACATAGTTTAATTTAATCATATATGTTAATTAAAAAGTTATTTAAAAATCAATATTTGAGGAGGATACACTGCCAAAAGCTACAAAACACGCCTAATCAAGTAATTGCTAACAGCTGATGATCATCCATTTTACTGCTAATTCAGTTCAAGGTCACATCATCTCTGGCTGATTCCTCTCTGCACTTTAACTAACCTTAGATAACTAACTACTGCAGTAGTTAAACTGGGTAGGTTAATTGGAAGGTGCACACTTCTCTCATGTCATCTGCTTTGTCATTAAAAGTGCTTTTGGCTAAGCATGAGAGGAATTGCATAATCTGCGAGAATAACAGAGAGCTTTATGGCATCTATGCCATATGATATGAAAAGAAAGTGTTTTTTGATAATTCACTTGCAAAAAGCCAAAAAAGTGATTTTTTCACTGTGGGAATACTTCTGCTGTAATTAAGATAATTGTGGAGGGAATCACCGGTTATCATCGAAACCTCCTCCAATCACTGACAATGTTGATAAACTCAGCGGCTTCACTGCGTGGCTGTCTTCACATTTGGGGACCTATGTCAGTCTGCAGACGAGTTTTGTGCAAACCTTTGTCATTAGTTAATTATCAAAATAAACTTGTAAGGTTATCATCATCCAAAGCGTTGACTGATGGAAAGAATTGCAACTGTGGAGGAAGTTTTGCAGCTGGTTATCCTTGCCAAGTGAGACTTTACAGCTCCGCCAAACCGAAACCGTCCCCATCCAGGTCAAGTTCACTCCAGGAGGTGTCAGATTCAGATGGGAGGGGTGGAGCAGTGACTTTGTCCACTGCGGAAAAAGGTAAGAATTGTCATTTTTGATCATGAGAATTGTTTGAATTGATTAAATCATGGACTCTATTTTTTCAGTCAAAGAAAATGTCAAGACTGTTTCGTATGGCGGCGTAATTGTTGTTGGAGTGATTATTGGCGGTGCCATGTTGTACTTTGTGTTAAATGAATTGTTTTCTTCGGAAAGTCCACAGAATATTTACTCACATGCTTTTAAAATGTGCAAGTTAAGCCAGGAAGTTCAAGATGCTTTGGGGACTCCAATTAAATGTTATGGCGAAGAAAGTAGGAGGGGTTGGAGGAGACATGTTGCGTAAGTTGTTTTATCATTTAAAACTTATTACTCTTTCTTGAGTGTTGAATGTGATTTTGCAATTTTATTTACAGGGTCCAAGAATTTTTAGCCGGAGATACAAAATATTTAAGAATGCGCTTTTATGTTGAGGTATGAATGTGTATTTATGTACATGGTAATGGAGAAAGTTTTACTGGAACACGCATTTGTTGATGAATATTTTTTTCTTCTAGGGAACCTTTAAAAAGGGTACAGTAAATGTAGAGAAGAAAACTGTAAGTTTTAACTTCTAAAAATGTAGATTGTAGATAGCTACTTTTGGAAAGTTACATGACATTTTAGAATAATTATTATTGTAATAGAACATCCTTATCTTGTTTCAGAACGACCGTGGCAAATATGAATATACATACATAACAGTAGACGTGGATGGATATCCTCCAAGGAGAATAAGTGTCCCATACTAACCTTCTTTCATCTAGCGACAGTTAGTTAATCTATTTCAAGTTAGTGCAGAATTAGCAAAAAAACAGTTTGAGGCCAGGTTAATTGTTTAATAATATTTTTATAAATAAAATTCGCAAAAATACATGTTTTTGTGGGTTTGTTTCAATAACAAACATTAATCTCCTTACGTGATCAACTTAAGTTGTATAAATAACCCACAACCAATCTTCATAACATTCTTTAAAAGCTGACTTGTGCATTTTGTTTTTTCCATGGAACAATCAATACAGTCTCAAACAATCTTGCTTTGTAAACTGTACGCTGGAAAGCTCTCAAAATAGCATAAATGACAATGAATACACAAAAGTACTGAATCCAAGCCCACTTTAGCATTTGCCAAATTCCTGCCCAACATTGATAACTGTCTTCTGTATACATAATCTTTCCTTTTATGGTGAAAGTTTTTGCATAACTGTTTGTAGTCCAGATTTCGTATTTATTTTTCAACGTTGTGCTGACTGCAAAGATAAAATCAATTTTAAACGCTACGTTTTTAATGATGTAAAATGAAAATCAATGGAACATTTCTCTACAACGTACCATTTCTTTCTGCGTACTCTCTAATGATTTTAGAAATTGAATAGTCTTTGATGTAGAGACTGTTTCGTGGAACTACATTATAGTTGAATCTGTCATCATGATATCTACTCCAAAGCGGCTGCTTTTGCACCAAACCCAAATCCCCAGTAAATTCATAACTTCCTCCTTGATTTCCAGCAGAGTAACCAGTGTACACCATTGATTCCATTTCCAGCGTAGCGAATCTCTGAATAAGAAAGGCAAAGTAAAAGTGAAACTTTTCCAACGTTTTTTTGTTCCATACGTGTAAGTTACCTTCAATTTGTACTCAAAAAGTAAAATTAAGTGAGCAGCAAGCACAGATTCGTTTTTGAGTGGGAATGTAATATCAATTTCCAAAAAATCCTTCATTGCATCATAGTTTATGTCACGGCTCTCTGGACTAGAATCATTATGAACAAAAATGTAGAAAAGGAACGCACATAAAACACCATTTTGATTAAAGTAATTAATTATTTTTGCTTGTTACCTTTACGTATGGGAGCACTTTAGCGTCAACCATAGACCGAAATCCTGGAAATGTTGTCCATATTAAATTTTTGAAAGTGCCATTGTCATTTCTAACTTCTAAGATTGCAAGCGTCTGATGCTTGAACAATACTTGAGGTTGCTCTCGAAATGTTTCCAAAATAATTCCAAAACCCTGTTTATCAAATCAAAATTGCAAACTTTAATTAAGGAGTTCAGTAGAGTAGCATACTATGATGACTTAAACAGTGTACATACCTTGCATACGATAGCATATTAAATATGGAGCGACTAACGCTAATATTCCAATTATCAAATTAAAAACAGCTCCTTTTGATAATAGTGTGCTAACATATTTTATGCGAACAGGTTCCGCATACAATGTTAACAAAGACATTTTACTACAACTCGACTATTGAAAAGTTATGTAAAAATCAATTCACTAAAACCCTTTTGATTACTTTAAATAGTTCTGGAGAACTAATGCCAAATAAATGAATGCATTTTAGATGTTTGTTTCCGTCGGATTTATTATGCCCCACAAGTCTGATGTTATCCTAAAAGATTGTTTTGTGCTCTTGTTTCCATGCCAACTCAGGATAGGATTCCTGTGCAGATCAAAGAGTAGGGGTTATGGAGCGGAGTGGAGGGGCTGGTGGATGAAAGCGTCATAAGAAGTATTAGTATTGAGTAGCTTTTATAGAGCTCCAGTTATGCGCTGTGCAGACTCAAGTTCCAAATTCAGACAAACGCTGTATAGGTATATTATGTTGCCATAGAAGAACCTTGAAGCAATTACCAAAGAATGATCACGATTATTATTAAAAGGGAATTCTTCTTTACTTTCTGTATCAATTGTTTATATGCAAAAATTTATATAATATGGACAAATACATGTTTAGCTATAATATTTATATCTAGTTATATTTTAACAAGTATGATTTGAGGGGATATCATACATTTAATATTACACTGTCAGTTACATTGTGTACATATATAATGAATCATTAATCTACGTTTCTCTTCTGTTGTTTTTAAAAATTTTAGTTGTTCATCAAATATCCCCATCAATGTACCGGTTGATCAAGTAAACATTATCACCCATAATAAAGGTTTGGTTGGCAAACAAGTGAACAGGATTTCCCAAGAAAACTCTTGCCATGCCTATAGGGTTTCATAAGAACACCGATTCAAACTTCTGGCTGGAGTCAGCAAACAATATTTTTTTAGAAAAATGAGATTATAATGCCTTCGCTCGTAAAAAGTACCAAATAAATTAAAAATTGTCATTAAGTTAAATAAATTATCTTATTTGACATGTATAAATACTGTATTCTGAGTTTCAAACTCCACCACCAATGCAGCATAGGTGATACAATGCAATGGTGGTGACAACCGTTGTAAGCTACAATTATTAATACCTTGTAATTAATTACAGTATAAAACGTTAAACCAGAAACATAATCAGTAAGGACATGTATGGGCTAGACTGAAACGACATTTAATTAGGGAAAATTAAAATACCTATTTGGAAAAAAACTAACAAAGTTCAGGCGCGATGTCTAAATGAGATGTATTATTGTGGTTTGGACGTTAGTATAAAATAAAAAGTCTACAAAAACTAGTGGGGAAAGTATGTCTACGAAAGTACTTAATATTTCGTTTCTATAATTGGTTTACATAGTCTTGTCCGTCCAGCCATATTATATTTTCAGGTATTTAAGTTTCTTTTCGGTTATCGTTACACTACGTTAACTACTTTCTAAAAATTATATAAACTATTAGTTTTTTGTACAAAAGTGAATGAATATCAAATATCAACCCTTTTTGTGGTTCAACCGGCTTGCAAGCTTCAATAAATCCACTACAGACATGATGGAGACAAGAATACACTTCAGTTTCGTTAGTCTATATTAAAATTAAAATACACATCCGCCTAGTTTTGTTCAGTACTTTCAGTACATAATGTTTCCCTGTTTTATTTCAACACGGGTTGTGCTAGTACATTAGCTAACTGATTAAGTAATTACGTAGTGAGTTTGCTGTACAATATGAGACTAATATTACGTGCTACTTGCATGTGATATAGAATCAAATAAATAGACAAACAATTTAAAATGTGATAACATTTTAGGGCCATTATCAACCTTTTACAATTATTCTACACAAAATACAATAATTACAACTTATCAGTATTTATAAAACATTTAAACATAACATACATAAGTTGCGTACAAACAACCTTAATTTCATCTTGTTAATCTTTTAAGTACCCTTCAATCTACTTTTTAAAATAAATGCAATTCTATGAATGTTTGCGTTTGTCATCTGCTGCACGTAAAATGCGAAGGCAGCAACACTAGAAAAAATCTTGTTTTATGAAAAACTAACAATCTTATAAACACTTAAAAATTACGTAGGAAAACCTACTTGTATATGTATACTTATGTATGAAGTTTAATATAAATGCAAGGTAATTTTGTTTCCTTTAAAAACTTATTTTCTAAAGCTACTGCATTGGTTCATCAGCAGGAGTTGGGGTTGGTGCCGGGGGAGGAGTGGAGGCTGACGCCGTTGAATTAGGCGTTGAGTTGGAAGCACATATTGAGTTCAGACCTGTTGATGACAATGAGGAAGTAGTTGTCTTCTCAGATTCCTGTACTGAGTTTGTATTTGGTTCTGTTAAAACAACCTGCTTCAATTCATCCCAAAACTCGTCATTACGTTTTAAACTAGGTATCCACTCCCCAACGGCATTCTAAACACGATGAAAAGTTACGCTTAAAGTTAGTTATGATACTTTTTGTGAATTTTAACCCAGAGCATGGTAATAATTGGCTAAAATTAGTCGCTTACTTGTATTTTCTCTAGTTTAGTAGCTGCCAAGTCATTAATTTCAACCAGACCTTTATTTTCTCTATAAAACTGAATTAAGGAACCCTGAAAATACACAAAAGTTGCTTACTTGTATTTTCTCTAGTTTAGTAGCTGCCAAGTCATTAATTTCAACCAGACCTTTATTTTCTCTATAAAACTGAATTAAGGAACCCTGAAAATACACAAGTATATTATTGAAGTTATATAGAGGTAGGCATTAATCTATCAATTCAATTTACATTTGGTGGCAAATAGAATCTTACCATTTGCAGTAGCAGTCTCTTGGTATCTAAAGTATCGGAGGAGTTTACGTCGTAGTCGAGGTGCATTGGTCTGCCTGCAATATGTAAAAGTAAGGTTGAGGAATTAATAAAAATTTAACAAGAAATTAGATATGTACTTTAATTCACGCGTTTATGTCTTACCCATTTCTAGTGGACGGTTTTCATGAGGTGGCATAACCCAATAAAATTGAACTGACGATTTTTTAGAGTCCTCATCGTTGGAGTAACAGATAGGTGCTATGAGGTGAAAATAATGATTTTGATATAATAAAATATAAAATACCAATCAAGCAATCAAGACACGAGTAATAAAGAAAACTTACAGATAATTACTCCAACGCAAGGAATGTACGATGATTCAGATGCTCCCTTCATAAATAAATTAAAAAGCCAATTAATACAGTGAAACAGAAATTAGATATCTGATTATCTTAAATGATGACTATCTACCTTCATCATAACTTGATAATCCAACTGACGAGAAATGTCATCTTTAGAAGGCTGCGGCGGTGCTCTGGGATGCGAGTGATACCAACCAACCACGTCGTGGCCCAATTTTTGAATTTCCACTGCTATCCTATTTCTTTCAGTATCGCAGTCTATAGAGCTTGAGTTTGGCATTAGCACACGACAAGGGTGAAACAACTTCCATTTTTAAACCTTTCAAAAGAAAAATTCCATCACTGCTTTCACTTCCATCCCTTCATAAAAATACCTTTCTGCGTTAACAAAAAACTTACAATTTTCGTCACTGCTCCAGTGACCAGAAATATAACCAACAGATTCTGCGCTAGTTATATTACAATGCAGATCTGCTAAGGCAAGAGCATCGGCAGACATTTTAAGCTGAAATGAATAAGTTACATATTGAATTACTTTTAAATTCCTAATGAATAAAATGTAACTTTAAAGTTAAATTAGTCTTTAGCTGTCCTACTTACGTGAAAAGGCTGTAATCTATCCATATCTTTAAATTGGGTGCAGGAGATCAGGACCTGAAAATAATAGAACCAGAATGTATAAAAAGTTTATCAAAATATCCTATTTAACTTGAAACAATCTGAAACTACCTTTACCTTTGCTCCAAGCTGTTGGGCAGACTGCATGGCCGGGCTACTATCAAAATGTTCACCAAACTTGAGAACACAGAAAGAGTCACCTTCATCGTCAGAATTGTCCGATGACGAAGTACCATTCGTAATATTTTTAATATCGATTGACCCTTCGCGTAACCGTTTAAACCACACCGTTTTATAATAATCTAATTTTAAACCTACAAAAATTCAAAAATCATGTTCATATTATCGTCAAAATCAACCTCCAAACGCTTGTCTACAAAAATTATTAAAATACATTTTTAGAAAATTCACCTCTATATTTTATTGAAGCCCATCCACAACCAGACTTTCTGATAATTTTATCAGGATTTATAATTGCTTTGCAAGCTATTGCCCATCCGGAAGGTGAAGTGAATACTTGTGAGGTTTCTTGTGAGCGTATTTGACCGTTTTCGAGTAGATCTACCAATAAATTTTTGTCCCTGATTGTTAAAACAACAAATTAATTATTTTATTTACTAGCGTTATTTCCAAAATTACACTATCACTCAATTGGACACATACATGATATTCCAAACTCATGAGTCCTTCTCCAGGTTTTAAAATTCCAGCTGCCAGTAACATCGGCAGTGTCACGCTTCTTTTGGTTAAAGGTGGGGTTGCAAAATTTAAAACGGTGCCGTTTGTATTGTTTTGAGTAGGAGTAGAGCTATCCCCGGAAGGACTATTTTCACCAGATTCCGACTTTTTATCCACCTCAGATTTGCAAACTTCTTCGTCTGCATCACTCTATAAGATCGAAGAAAATTATACCATAAAATTAACAACTTTCTCTCGTTTTTAAACTACAGTTAAAAATTATTAAAAACTACTTCACAAACCGTATGATTGGGACCATTTGAAACAACATCATTGGCATTAGACGTTTCCGGTGTGGTATCCGTAGACAAATGAGACGGTGGTGATACTGGGCACCCTTTTATATCCAAAGATGACGAAGGAGTTGGAGGTTTTGACGAACTATTCGAATTGGAACTATTATTGGAGTTTGACCTTCTTG
>JAANSO010000530.1:0-29301 GCA_036507315.1 Lepidocyrtus fimetarius
GATCATACAATTATATTGTTATTATTTACAATTTGAGAATAGTGGTGTAGAGAGTATTATTTAAAGTGTGTATATCTTAATTAAAAAGCTCTTATGTTATATCACATACATACATTAACAACTTTTAAAAATCAGTCACTAAATAAGCTTACACCAACAGATAGAGTTTAATAATTAGTGAAATTACGCTGAGATGTTGCTGAACTGTGATTACTTACACAATAATATTCTCCGCACAAAGTGAATGTCATTTCAATTATCCTGCTGCCTGTAATATACTCATACATAAAACCCTGCCCATGTTTCGGAGAATAGTTTAGTTAGTTTAATTACATTTACAATGTAAGATCCAATACTAAAGATAAGGCAAAGACTAAAAAGGGAGGAAAAAGTATTATTTAGAAATAATCTAATCAATTTATCATTCTATCCATATCCTATTATCACTAGCTTGTGAAATTAGTCTTTAGATTTATTACTTTGTTGTAAAACCTGCGTATGATAAAACTTGAAACTTTTTGTGGTTTTAAGGATTAATCTACTCTTACATTTTTGTACTAATAATGTTTGTTACTCCGTATTTACAACTTTATTTAAGAATACTCACTCAAATTCATTCACTACTCATACGGTCTAATTCATTCCATTATAATTCTTACACAAACAAGTAATTAGTTAACATTCATAAGCAATCTGCCAAGTCATTGCTGTCTGGTCTAATGAGAGACATTATGGTAAAAATATATGTAATGTATTAAACTAAACTAGTCAACAAGATAAGTAATAAACTGAAGGTTGTCTTGCCTGATTGTAACAAATCTCTGTCATTGTCTTCTCCTTAATCTTTATTTCTCAAAATAAGTTTTAATTCAATTTTTAATAGTTTTGATTCAAAATTTTCATTCTCCTATCAATTTCAAAATGAAGCGCTCGAGTGATAACGGAAACAGTTCAAATATCCTATCAAAGCGTAAATCTGACGGTCCCGTAACGGAGGGCGATGATAATATTAGTAACATGGAAGGAAGCATCAAAAGCGACTTTGATCAAGAATCTCAAATTTTGTTTTCAACGCCTGAAGAAAGGGAAACACTTTCAAATGATAAAATTTTAGACAAGAAACAGGGCGCTGAACATGAGGATTCAGGACATTATTTGCAAGATAAAGTGGAGCAAGGACAGAGCGAGACAAGTAGTAGTAATGACAAGCAAGACAATGATAATGAGAGTGACAAAAGTGGTGGTTTTGATGATGATAAAAGCTCAAAAGAGCAAAATATTCTTACGTTTAAAAATAATTACGTAATCTACAATTTTCCACGAGAGTTTTTGTTAAACGTCTGGTGTTTAAAGGACGTTTTAAGTGCTACGAACAAAAAAAGTCTTACAAATCTTCATATTTTAAACGGAATTGAAAAGACAACTCCACCAAACACAATAATCTCTTTATTAGAATCTCATATTGAAAACTCGTTTGGGATTCAAGTGGTTGGGTCAATTTTGTTTTGTTATGCGTTTGATCTCAAATTAAAAGACATTTTAAAAATGTATTATTTGGCAAACGAATCGTCATGTTTACCCATTTTTAAACAAATTATTGAGACTGTGACATTGTCTACTTGTGTGCAAAATCTGTACTTGTATGCTGAAAGCATTCAAGAGATTCCAGACATTTTGTTTTGTAAAATTGAAGCAGAGTACAATGTCCTAAAGTTTGTAAATGAGCAGAAATCGGACGAAGATTACGCAGTATACTTGAATGTAAAGCATAAAATATTAAACAATTTCAAAAAGCTTTGTTCTCTGTTGCATGAGGAAAATGTGCGTTTATTTTCAAACTTTGAAATGCAACGAGAGACGCAATTTGTAGATAACAATAATGAAAATTTAGAGTTGTGGGACCTGTTGTGTACAAAGTGGGAAAAGATTAGCAAAACATTCTGTAAGCTTGTATTTAATGATAATCGTCCTTGCATTCTTGAGGTAGCCATGTATTTTGCAGTTAATGGAAAGCGTGAAACTGTAGATTACTGTTTGAATTTGGGAGATGGTGTAAAAGGGTTCATTACAATACATGAAGATTTTTTAAAAAAGTATCAAATGCCATACGCTACCGTTTTGGTAACATATCGTTACGAAACTACGCGCACCTGGACAAGCGTTGCTGCATTGACGAAACGGTTATACTTGGGGATTCCGTTGGAAGAGCGAGATTTGACATGCAAAACGTACACTGCGTTGTCGCACCTTGGCTTAAATCATATACTCACCTTCATGTTTGGAAATTGTATTGATGAAAATATTTTTGAGATTGATTATGAAAATCGCAAGTCTTTCCTTCATGTAGCCCTCCATCAAAAGCCAACTCGCAATGAACGTTACATAAAAGAGATAAAAAGTTGTCTCGGAGCTTGGCTAAAGGTCGATGACATATCAAACGTTTTATGTCTACTGGATCTGGATGGAATGAAAACCTTTTTCAGGGCTGCAACCGTAAAAATCTGCCCTAGCCGACTCTATGCAGTGTTTTTAAAATGGTCCTTTTTAAAATCTGAACTAGACTATAAGGATATTTTTGTAGCCCCTTATAATCCCAAAGTGGCCCATTTTTTTATGCAACTAAAACCTTTGATAAACCTAACACAGTTTGACAAAGTAAATTCATCCCTTTTGCGAAGCTCAAACTATATTACCTTGAAGGAAGTGTTTACATACAAATCAACGCATAAAACTAGCAAACTAGAAGGTAATTTAATTAAAGGTACTTTAAAAGAAAAATGGTAAAAATATATCCAGTTTAAAGAAATAATTTTATACTTAATTGTAATGCTAATGTTTGTCTTGTTGCAGATACCAACGATTGAGCTGATGGAATTCACTTGCAGATTTTGCTAGTAAAACTCACAAAAAGTAGTGAAGGCTTGCATAAACTTTCTGTATAATTATAATATGACTTTCAATGTGGCTGGTTTGGTTGTTATCATAATTCGTTTTATACGTTAAGTTTCTTTGTGATAATCCGCTGTTATTTAAAGATTCTTTATTTTATACAGAGCTTCAATACTTGCAAAATAAACACAAAAAAACCAAACCAGCCATTTATAGGAAATCATGTTTAAAGTATTTTTGCAATTTTAAATGAGTCTTGGTTATAAAAAACTAATATAATTTTATTACTCATATTACACTCACTTCATACAATAATAAAATGGTATTTTAAAAGCTATTGTTATTGTCATAATTTTCCTTTTCTATCTTTCAAACCTCGAAATTAGATATGCGCTGTAAAACAGTATGACCAGAGCTTCCTAATTTTCGTTTTGTGTGTGTGTGACTATGTTTCAATTTCTTTTGCTTCGTCTCCTCAGTTATGACAAGTACTTTTAAAACACAAAACAATGAAAAGCCAGCAAAAAGAGCTTTTGTTCAACTTAACTAAAAAGATACAACGTATCAAAATATTATACAAAAAACACAAGCAATAAAGAAATGCTGTATAAAAGAGATTTCTTTGTCAATGCTTGAAATTTTGCACTTTTTCCGTCATCATTTTAAAGATGTAATTTACATATAAAGCAATCATACAATTTATTCAATCATTATATTTTTTCACCTTCATAAAAATTGACATGAAATAAAAGTTCATTTTTGAGTTCATTCACTAATTTTACAAAAACATTGTTTGATTTCAAAAGTACTAACCGCGTACATTAAAATATTTACTCTAATTTTCAACGTTTTCACTGCTACCAGCAGCGTCATTGTCTATCTCATATCGAGCCCTGTGTAATTCGCCAGTACTGCCATTAACATAGGAATGCAGACTACCGAGACGTCTGTTGGACTGTACTTGTACCGTTGAAACAGTCACTGGCGAGGGGAAAAGAGTGTCAATCCCAGAAAAAAAGACCGCAATTTCTGGAGGTAAAGGAGGTCCTGGAATGGTATTTTGTCTTCTTGACGCTGATTGTAAAGTTGTTGTAGAAGTGCCCTCATCTGCATTTGACCCAGTATTGTTTACGGAAAGGGTCCCACCTCGGCAAAATGGTGAATATGTAGAGAAGTATAAAATTGGAGATCGTAGTGACCCATTTCCGCTCACCACTACATTTAATACTGCTGTGACAGTATTGTTACTTAAAGTGAGAGCATTTTCTCCTCCCGCTTTGCAATTGCTTGAGTCTTCATTATTGCCCTTGACAGATCCAGCTCCAGTTATATCATCTTTTGCTTCAGCTCGTGTTTCACTCTGCATGCCAATAATACATCAAAATATCAAATATTATGAAGTTAAGTATAGTTTTGCATTCTTTTTATATTTTGCTTTATGTAAACATACCAAAGAACTTTTGACATGTTTGCGAATTTTTACGATATAGAAGCACTCTGAATCCTTCTTGATCGGAGCCAAATTAAGCAATGTTACGTTTGGGATTATTACTCCCTTTCCAGAAAAAACAATATCCTTGTCCACATCGTCCCTAAAGTGATTGACGGGACCTTGCACAATAAAATACTGCAAAACAATTTAAAAAAATTAACACATGGGGATTGTTAAGTATTATATATGATACAATAAAGAAAGTGTTACAGTATGTTTTTTAAAATTTACATCATCTTTCGCAATATGAAATTCCAGCGTTGCATGAAACTTGGTACAATCACTCTTTGGACCTAGATAACTTATCCAAGCACATACAAACAATTGAGTTGCATAAAATCGCAGCAGGAACGTAACACCATGTGCTCTCAAATAAAACTGTGGCAAGTTGCATCTGTTTACTATAAGAAAAAGTCAAAATCAATTTTCAAGATGAAAAGTATATAAAAGAAGCTGAACTTGTAAAAAATAAAATAAAAATGCTTTTACCAAATCTATTTTGATGTGACCAATTCATACTGCAAATCATGTAAAGTTTACTCTCGTGAATGCCAGTTATTCGATGGTATTTCAGCAAATGATCTTCATACTCCCCAAACCCAACGAGCTTTCCATCACACTCTGTACATTTAACTGGTCTGTTAAATAGAAATTTTGTCATGTAAATCATGATGAATATAATACATTTTTTGCCATGATTCTAAACTTTGTTATCAAAAAATACCTGTAGTCACAAACTGCAACGTGTTTTACTAACATATCCCCCCGCATGGACAATAGACAGCCGTCTTCTACATATTTACAAGGCAGCAATGAATTCTCTACCAGTCCTTCCGCAAGGAATCCCCGAGCGGACGTATACCGGCCCCTGCAAAGCGGACATGAATTTGTTTGAGTTCTGCAACTGTTGCAAACGATGTGACCATTCAGACAAAGGTAGATGGGAGGCAAGGGGAGCTCAAAGCAGACTGGACACTCAATCAGCTTTCGTACAGTGTTTGAATTACAGAGCAACTCACCTAAAATGCTATAAAGAAAATTCGGTTTGTACTTTGAGGATAAGGAGATATTAAAGTTGAGCTAGGTTTAAAATGAATGAAAAACAACTCAATGTGGGCAATGACTTACGTCTCTTCATTTAGGCCTGTAGCTTCCAATGGAGACGTTGCCTCTGCCATTATTACTTATTAGAGTAATGTGTTGAATTCCTATTGGGATCGCGTATAAATCAAATCAGTTTTTCTAAGCAGTATTGGAAAGATTTTTGTGCCAGATTTTATTACAATCACTTATCCTTATCCTTTTCACCTCGTGAAAAGAAAATTCAAGACTTGAAATATTTAAATTTTCAATTGTTGTAATAATGCAAAAGAAAGGTAGAGTCCTTGACGACGACTGTATTTTCCAGCAAGTGATTTCCTTGTTCAATTAGGGTAACTTGACACACTTTCTATTATACTTGTTTCTTTTTGAATTTTTATACATTCGTTAAAGAAGTAATGACAATGCTACTGTTCATAACATGGACATATGATTTTCTTATCTATCTTTATCCCAAAAAGCTAATATTAAACAAAACAAAAATGCCTTGTTCGGATTAACCGCTACTTTCTTGATACCTTTTATCCTCTGTTTACAGTTTCATAAAATAGCTCAAAGCATCTGAGCATACATGTGTACTTTTTAAAAGATATTTTTAAAACGAATTTTATTTCTTTTATATGATAATCCATCATATATGCAAATTGACGTATTTGATTTATTTTATTGAAAATGGAACAAATTCCAGTCATCCAGTCTAAAATTTTGCAGATTTCAATAAACCAAAGAAAATGCGTATGGTATTTATATATATTTGCATACTTTGCATTTTGCACACTAATAAAAAAGTAATTTATTTTTATGTCATGGGGTGCTAGCCATAACAGGTACTTTTTTTGTGTAAGGGAAGAAGGAAAGTGTTTGCTTTTCACTTTAATCCTAGATTACTACGGTGTTTATGGCTTAGAATGCATGATTTTTTTCCTATTTTGTCTTTCACAAAAGATCATACAACAAAGGCGGCTATTAAAAATGCTCAATATTTGCAAATAGACTGCGTTGCATTGTTTTATTTTTTACTACTCTATTTTTTTGCCCGCCTTTCAGATAAGCATTCTACAAGAAAACGTCATTTTTGGGTAAAAGTAGAGTCAGTCTCTTTTTGGCAGTGAAACCGGTGAAACTAATTATTTTGACTTCTACTTGACATTTTTTAATTTAATTTGTTATTTTTTTGACAAAGTTTCTGAATTAATTCAAGACAAAGTTGTTGGGAGCGGTTTTATTGCTACGTAGTGTTGCTCTTATTGCTGGCCATGGACCCGGTTGGATATTACTCGTTTGATGTGACAGGTATATATCAAAATTTAAATAATTACTTCACAATCAATTCCATTAATTTAATCAAGTGTTGCAGATTAAAATTCATAGTACTTTTTTGATTGCTTTCAAGAGTTTGGTTGGCTAAGAACCCGAGTGCAAAATGACAGATCATTCCAAGCTAATCCGCCTGCTGGGGTAAGGCGCGTTGGTCAGGCAAGATATGTGCGAATGATTGGAGATTTGCGGCTTAACATGGGTTTATCTGTTCGGGCGACATTGCTTCAAGACAGGGAAATCATGGAACTTCAGTTGGATAATCAAGAAGTGACGAGACTTGATCTCTTTTTTAACATAATTCGAAGATGGTTAGAGTTAAACGATACCGTCAACCTACAGGATTTGGTGGACATTTTGGTGCAAATTAGAATGAGAGATTTGGCAGGTATGTTTATTTAAACTTATTTTGGTATATCCGTTTTATACAATTCCATAATAAATAAAATATATTAAATAGTATCTCATCTGTACGTTTTAAATTAGAAAACATCAAAATGCTGTTTCTTGACTTTTGTCTGCCGTTACGTGGAAATGAGCTCAGATTTACTCTTGCTGGTGAGCTCATATACCGTATTCCTGAATTCGTAATACCAAATCTGGCGGAGCAAGTAAATGAGGCGGCGGTTGAGGCTGTTAGGAATATTCCTCATGTCATTCGGCAAATTTTTGGATATCTTTCCCATCCAAACCAAGCACGATTCAGAGCTGCTAGTGCAAGTTTTACTCATGAAACACTGTTTAATTGGCGACGCAACTCTACATTTCATATTCATGTAAGTTGATGTATTATTTTTGCAAAAACTGATTTATTAAAACTTGATAGAAGCTTGATCGTATTAAGTAAGTTGTGCACAATATTGAATAACCTTTTATTTTCAGAGCCATCACAATGTACCGCGTCAGCAGTGCGAATGCGTAAGAGGTCAAAATAACCAATCACTTACATTTGCCCAGCTATTACAACTCACTGCGACTGAAGACTGGAACTTTGGTGATCACCCGGCTCGCTCATTGTACGTATCTTATCGCCGGCTCAGAACCACCGATTTTCGATCTGAATACACGCCACTTTTTTCCAATCCTGGAGAATTTCCATTCTTTAGTAGGTTCGGAATGAATATTACCCGTTTGTCAATCTGTTGCTCAAACATTGGCACTTGGATTGATCAAGCCACACAAAGACACGAGCAAAAGCTTGAATGGCTTGTTTTGCATGCTTGCCCACTTCTGCAATATCTCGAGCTTCGCCACATTATTCCCGATTTGGCTACTCCAAACAAGCCTGTTTTGGCCTTTGAGCCTGAAGATGAGCAACCGAGGCCATCAACAAGCTCCGCAATAGTGGCATGTGAGAAGAATGACAAGAAACAGCCTCCTGATAATAATAACCCACCGCCAAATGAAGTTTTGGTTAACCGCAATCTGCGTAGATTTAATTTGAATTTGTGGCATACTCCTGATTTGAATTCGCTCTTGTTTAGACTATGCCCTAACTTAGAGGTAAAATACACAAAAACTATTTAAAATTAAAAGTCGTAATATCAATTTCTTTTTTGATAATCTTTGTATACATTTTTTAAAATAATTTTTACTTTTGTCAAATCCTCATTACATATTCTCTTCTTTACATATAGGTGCTTCAGGTTGACTCTCCAGGGGACCTGCAAGGGCTTTTGGAAAACACTGCGATAGGGACTAGGATTCAGCTTAATCAACTGGAGTTATTTTTTGGTGGAAACCATTACCGTTTTTTGAACCAGTACGTTGCGCAGTTCCCACAAACTTTGCGAATCCTCGTATTTCACAACCTGGACCTTGGAACTGTGCGTTTTGCCCCTTTTGATGAATATGGATGTATAGGCAGGTGTGTCAATTTAACAAAGCTGGCGTTAACGTTTCATGTACCAGGGAATCTCGAGAACCAGTGGTTTTACGATTTAAGTCAGTTTGTGTTTCCACATCTTGAAGATTTTGATGTTGCATTCAATCGCATGCCTTACCACGTCCGTGCTAATAATATGATACGCATGGATTTTAACACATTTAAAAATTTTCCAGTCCTCAAAAATTTGATCATCAAGTATAACGGTTGGAATGCTGGACAGAGACAAATGGCGGGTCTCCAAGAGGATTACTTTTATATTGGGCCCCGCAATTTGTATGTCCCAAGAAACATGAATCCACGCTATCCCAACATTATTGCACCTCTTGTCTGCAATAATCTAGAAAAATTTACTTTTACTTGCTGGGCTTCAACAGCTCAAGATATTGACCGATTTTTTACATGGTTTCCACAACTTACTCGTATTCATGTTAAAGGAGGAGCAGACACTATTGATAGTTTGACAGAGTATTCATTGCGATTGTCCAAAGTTTTGCTAGATTCCTTGCGCAGACTACCTTTGCGCCATTTTCGTCCACTTTTGGAGATGAATCCTGAATTGCGAGTTCTTGTCAAAATTAACAATAATAACAACTCCATTTACAAGGTTGTTGCGTTTGGTGGATTCGTAAAATTTGAAAGAGTTGAAGCCAATGAATGGACACTCAATTGAATTTAATTTTTTATGTGTAATGATTGTTTGAAATTTGTATTTTGATTGAAATGTGTTAACGGATAATGAAATGATAATATAATGACATTACATTTTACATTTTTGGCTAAGTTAGGTTAAAATATAAAGGGAAAAATGTAAAGTTAAGCAGAGATGAGGAGAAAGGAATGAATTGCGAATGTAAATATATAGGTATTTGTTATGTACTGATTTAATTATGTGTTGACGTATTTGGTGTTGGAATTTATATTTAGTTTAGGTGTTTATTAGTTTTTGTAGTAAATAAGGATGTGATAGGAGCGATAGATTTAAACCGTAAAAGTTACTATGAAATTGATTGTATTGTATTTGTGATTTTTTATTACAATCCCAGGAGAGATGGATTTATAATGTTAAGAATAAAATAGGGTTAATGCAAATAATGACAAATTGTACTTTTGTTTACAATTACAGGATAATAAATAGATTGATGCATTACCAAACAAAATTTACACGAGAGATAAATTACTGTTTTAATCAAGTCTGAATGACATCTCTTTATTCATTGAGCGATTCATTAACACAAATTGGATTTCACGTTTTTTTTGGCATTTTTCTAAATTTCACTACGTTCAAAATTATTGCTATTTATATAAAAACGTTCAAAATTATTGCTATTTATATAAAATCTTTACTTCATATCACTCAATTCCTAATCCGTTTGTGAAATCGCAGGAATAAATTAAGTGCAGGCTAATTTTTGGGATAATGAAAACACGTATAAAGTAAAGCGACATCTACACCATTTTTTAAAAAACGTTTAATGGCGTAGATAATAAAAAGTGACATCTACACAATTTTTCAAAAACTACAATGACGTCTAGAATATTAGAATCGATGGGAGTGCGTTTAGTATATTTTATAATTGAAACGCTTATTGTGCAATTTTTAATTAATTATTTTTAAATTTATTAAATGTAAAGAAACACGAATAGTAAAATGATCGTAAATTTAAAAGTGAAAGCTTAAAACACATACATTTACATTTTAAAAAATCCATCTCAATTTAAATATTTATAATTAAACGGCAGTTTAATTTATTTTAAAAAATAATTAATGTATACTACTGAAAAATGCGGCAAGGATAAAAAAGAAAATCCGGTAAACACATCACCTGTGTGTGCAGCAAACACAAACAAAAGAGCATAGGCAAAAAATATATATTTTTTTATTATTCATGACCAGTGTATCATTGATTTTAGCATACGCCATTTTCCTTTTTGTCTACTAGATTCCAAAAAAAAATATTATCAATACCTGATTTTTAATCACAAACAAAATGGTTATGATCCTACGTTTTAGAAATGGAGATTATAAAAAATAGTGTGCATTTCAAGTGTAAATTCTGTACGTTTATTTTTGAAAAGCAAAAATCGCTAATAAGACATTACGAAGAAGCTCATCAAAAACACTTTTGTACGTTAGAACTTTCAAAGGCTGAGCAATGTGGAATTTGTTTTGATTCAACGGAAATGTTAAATAATCATCATGTTTTAGATCATAAGAGAGTTCCTTGTGACAAGTGTGATCGTTCATACACCACGCAAAGTGCCAAAAATAGACACATTCGCTCTGAACATTTAAATATAAAAACAAACTGTTATAGATGTGGACAAGAGTTTAACGACGTTTCCAACATGCATCGACACGAGCAAACCCTATGCAATCCAAATCATCCCGATTATGTAAATGTTGAAAAAAAAGAGGAAAATAATCATCAAGAGATTGTATTTGATTAAGATTTTATATTAAACTGTTTGACAGGTGGAATATCCCAGGCATATCAAATTCAGGAAAAGGCGCAGGACGGATAATTTGGACGCTTGCAGTACTATCAGTAATTCTAGCGCAAGTACTATTGCGACTGAAATCATAGCTAGTGCTAACCAGCAAATGTCTGAACAATACATTAGCATTTACAAGGCTAAAGAAAAACCTTTACTACCTAGCAGACGAAAAACACGTTCCAACAAGGTACCCAAACAAATCCTCCATGCCCTACCCTCATCGCTTTTTCCCAACAATGGAAACGCATCTTCTAGTAGGACTCCAGTTTGTACTGAAAATATGGAGAATTACGACACTGAAAGTGTTTATAGTGAAGATTTTAGTACGGGTACCCAGACGACCCGCACAAACAATAGTAGTAGTAGCAGTAGTATTTCCATTGAAAGCAGTACCCACACCAATGCAATTGTCATCAAAAGTGATATTCCAAATTTTGTACAAATTCAACCAACGGTAATGATACAATTTAACATGATTGCAGTATATGAACCTATTTATTATGCAATACTTCAATAATCGCCTTATAATTTTAATTCTAATTAGAACAATCAGTCTGGCGGACTCGAATTGATGATGGGTGATCATTCTTATGGAGAGATATCTGACGCTAGTGACCTTGTCGCGGCCAGTTCCAGTACAGCGCCAGAGGCAACAATGCCTCCAATTATTCCAGAAGCATCCTCAATTACACCTTCTATTACACCAGCTACTACATCTTCAACTGCATCATCATCTACATCTTTTCTTACAACAGCTACTACATCTTTTCCAGAAAAAGACATGGTATATACAGAGAAACAAAGCCTGACTTCACCTCCGACAGCAGACGTATCGTCAAAAACTATTATTACATCAGAACCTGCTAATAATGTAGTTATTCAGAGTGTGTCACCAGTCATACCCAAGTATATTCCTCCTATTGAATTTGTTTTAAAACAATGGTTTTTTGTCACCTCTGGTAATTTACTTATCTTGGAAATACTAGAACGTTTCAAAGGTTATGCATTAAACAATAAAATTTTAAAAAGCTTCATGTACGGGACGTTGGTCAATTATCAAAACTATGAATGTCATTTTAAACAGGTCATTGATACTATAAAAGAAAGCAAAAGTGATGTACATTTTCAATGTTTGTGCGCATTTCTATTATTAGAGTTTGCAGTGTCATATTCTGGCATGGACATTGCCAAGCTGATAAAATTGCAAGATTATTTGGAACAGGAAAATGCAAAAGATTTTTTTATTAAAATTATACAATGCTTGATCAAAATTGCCATTTGCAATTGTACTACAGATAAATTTTTGAACGAATACGAACAATGTATTTCAAAATTTCCAGATATTTTGTCAAATTCAATAAATGAACATGTAACTGGCAAAATGGTCTCTCCAAAGGAGTTGAGCAATTATCAGAAAAGTTCAAAAAAAGAAATGCGTGCAAACATAATCTCTGTGTTGATGACTGAACTACATCATCCCACGCTTTCAGCAATTAAGATTAATTGGGAAAAAGTTTTACACGATTGGTTCGATATTGTGGTAGAAATGGACAACAAAATCAGTTTTTTTCATTGTTTGCTTCAACACAATCGCTTGTTGGGAATCGAAACAATTAGAATTCCATGTTTATCAATTGCGTCATTAACAAGAGAAAATGAAGATAAACTGTATGTGGTTCATTTAGAAATGTTAAAAATGAAAGGGTTGACTTTACATAAAGTGGCTAAAGTTTGCAAGTCATTTTCTAAAAATCCGTTAGCTTCAATTAAAACGTTTATTGATATGATTTATTGTTACCCAATTCCTTTGAATGATATTTACCTCTCCTATGAGTTGGCATTAGCTCTTGATGCTGTTGATGCAATAGATATTTTATATCTCGGTTCAAACACAATTGACAGCAGCAATTACGCTAGCTTTGATGATAATAAATGGATATATTGGCAATTTGAAAATGAAATTGATAAAGCAGCAACTATTGTTAAATACGCAGGCAAAAAACAATTTTCCTTGTATATTCAGGAACATTTTGATTTTTCAATATTTGTAGATCAAGTATTACAAAAGGTCGGTGAAGATGAGATTGTCCAAAAAGTATTCAATGCTCCCGAGTTTGAATTTAATGAATTGAAAAAATTCAAAATATTGGCAAAATATTGTGCACACAAGTGCAAAATTAATTTTACCATGTATAATTGCACAAAGAATGAATTGGTAAAACTAAAGGGTGAATTTCGCAAAGTTGCACACTTGCTTTCACCAGAAAAACTGGCAAAATATAAAGACAAAAAGGTAGTTACATGTACTTCATTACTTTTATTGTTTAATATTGCGTCAAGTGAAAATAATTTAGCTTAAGTAAATTACATTAAATATTACGGTTTCTAAACATTTGACATTTGCGTTTTGTTATTATTATTATTATTATTATTCTGCATGAAAAGTAAATAAAATGTTGATAAAAATTGTCTTGTTTGTAATAAAAAAAACTAGATTTTATACATAAATTATGACATTGCATTGTTAAATTATTCAAGTCATCTACAAAAACATGAAAATGCACATCAAGCAACAAAGAGATAGTTGTAGAATGCCATACAACTCATTCAGTACAAGTATAGTTTTTAAGCATAAAATCTTATCCATTCTATATTTTGCTCGTTTATTTTTCATTTTACTATATCTATATACAGACACATACACATAAACGGCACGTTTATCATCATCCACTATACTTACAAAACTACATTTTCAATATTAAATAAATATTTATCTATTTTTAAAAAAATGACTGATAAAGCAACTGGAATGATTCCAAAACTTGTATCCTGTCCAAAATGCGGACAAAGTTTCAACTGTGCAAGTGCATTAACTAATCATAAAAAAGTTCCCGAAGGAAACAAATTTTCCTGCAAATATTGCTGCAGACGGTTTGTTGATTCTCAGCAACGTAGCAAACATCATAAAAAGTATCATGCCAGATGGCCAGAGATTGACCCTAGTATTGAGACAATTTGTGACCAAGATAAAATTTTTTACGTTAGTAATGATTTTTACTGGAAATTTACATTTTTGCTTGTAACACTATCAAATATTTAAAATATATTATACATACAGCATTTGACCGGTCAGCAGCCTCCCCCAATTCAAATTGTAAGGGAAGACAACGATTCATTACAAACTAATGATAGTGATACAATGGAGTCTACAAGCCACGCTGATCACACGGACATTGAAACCAACGAGAGTACCTTGGTGGGACCGGAAGCGGATGAAACCATTTTTGACAAGGGAGATGATAACAATGATTCTGTTATTTCTACAACCACAGCTACAGCGACAACTGCTACAGCGACAACAGCTACAACAACATTTTTTGAAGAAAGGTCAGATGAATCTAATTTTAATCCAGAAAGTGCAAATATTCAATTAGCCACCTCATCAACCAGCAATAGTAGTGGTTGCTCACCAAATTTAAAACGCTTGGGTATAACCGGGCGCGTTATCAAGCGAAATGTTACACGTAAGTCAATTAAAAAAATTATATTTCTAATACCTGATTGCAAATTTCAATTAATTACGGTTTTAAACGTTAGAAGCTACAGATATTTCTCCGAAAGAACAGAACACTTTGCCAGCCCCAACATCAGAAGACTCTATTGTTGATCTACAAGTCGAAATGAAAGCCAATATCCCTCCATTGCTTCCATCATTGCCTCCATCATTGCCTCCATCATTGCCTCCATCATTGCCTCCATCATTGCCTCCATCATTGCCTCCATCATTGCCTCCTGTATTGGTATCGTCTTCAGAGTCTGTTTTGCATTCTGACTCGTTTTTTCTTCAAATGTTATTATTGCGTGAGCCATGTGTTGAATTTTTAGAAACAAATAAAGACTGGCTTTCACTTTTACTCAAAAAATCAAACTCATCAGAGGAATGGATTCAAATTTTGCAAAAATCACCATCAACTCTTCTTGGAATACAGCCATTTGCGTTATTATTGTTTGACTCGTTTCGAAGAAACGGATTAGAGTTTGCTACAAAGCTCTACAGTCAAGTTTCCAAAAATAATAAACGAGATCAGTGTGTGTATTATTTTGGACTATTGCTCTCATTTTACAATGAAATTTCTAATCCAACATCTTATTGCTCTGCAGAGAACAAGGAAAAACTGGCAATTTTATTGAAAAGTGTGCCAAAGTGCGTAATAGTTTACTTTCAACCATTGCGATTTTTAAAACTAGTCTCAAAATTGTCTGATGGCAGTGATAGTGCAAGTGAGAATACTCTGGATATGTATTTTAGAGAAATTTGTAATTTACGAGACTGTGCTATTGAAAAATTACAAAATGTTTGCAAAATTCAACTTTTAAATACAAACAGCACCAATGAAGCAACGCAAGTGGTAAAAAAAGTACAGCTATGGACGCAAATGATTACAAGTTTTATTAATCAATGGCTCAAATTGAATCCAGTCTCTCAACAGCAACAACAACTTTCACTCTTTTCAATTTGCTTAGAGAACACGTTAAATGTTGAGCCCATTTGTAAGCCATTTCTACGCGTAATAATATGCCAAGGTGGCTGTGAGGATATTGGTGATCATGTTGGGCTTGTTTTAAATTTGCACTGTGCGATTGTACAAAACAGGACCTTGCTTAATACTGCAGTCAAAATTGTTGACCTAGAAAAAGTAACTGTCAGTGCAAGTGATTTGTTAACATTTCTTGCGCTTTTTTATGACGACAAGGTGTTTACAACAATCATACCTAATCTTGGATACTACTTGAATTGCTGTAATGAGGATGTGGCCCAGAT
Organism: Lepidocyrtus fimetarius; assembly: GCA_036507315.1. Lineage (NCBI taxonomy): Eukaryota > Metazoa > Arthropoda > Collembola > Entomobryomorpha > Entomobryidae > Lepidocyrtus > Lepidocyrtus fimetarius. The sequence goes on from JAANSO010000530.1 coordinate 16,006, forward strand.
TTATGCAAATGTTAAAAATAATTTGGCGTTGATGGAAAAGGGAAAGTTTTGCTCGTACTCTCTCTTTACATTGACTAAAACCATGCGAGTAAAAAATCCATTGCAATTTTTACATTTGGAATCCATAGATTGGCAGTGTTTTGAAGAAAACAAAAGGTGTGATATCTTCAAAACCTTGTCAGTAGTAAACGCAACAGACAAGGCGTTTTTGGAAATTATAAACAATGCACCAGATTGGCTAACAAATGATTTTATTGTCGACTATTTACAAAGTCTCGATAGTGAACAAATTAAACACCTATTTTCTGGAGATGAGGTCCGTGTGGAGGAAATTAAAGTGTATGACTGCTTAAAAAATTGGAGTATGCTTAAGGCTCAGAAAATTTGCCAAACGGATTCCGACAGTTTAATCAATGCAGGAGAGGAGAAAGCAAGAGAAATCTTTCAGTCAGTTTGCGATTGCATCAGAATAAAATTTCTAGGAAAAGAGTACTTTGAGCGGATTGCAGGTGATTGTCTATTCCCAGTTGACGTCCTGCTTAAACTCGAACACTTGATGAATTTACCAGAGTAAGTAATTACCTCTAATGAAAAAGTATTTTTATAAATTGCAGACAAATCATGGTATCTATTTAATTATGTGGTTTAGAAATGCAGACCCTGATGATACAGACGAGACGACTCGTAAGAAACGGCGCAAGTGAGATATACACATCAGCTCTATGTATAAATATGAATTTATTAATGATTTTCATGGATAAAATGTATTCAATTTTATGCAAGTTACAAGATTTTTGTTTATATTTTTGCAATTGCTCATTTTAATTTATTAAGTGTAGAAATAATCAATTTAAAACATGATTAGTAAACTTAAGAATAATTACCAAGGCCTGATTATAATGAATTCACTTTAATTGAAAATAAACTTATTGTTTTCGTATCTCAAATAACTAGTAAATTAACAATTTTTTCCATCTCATTTGATTTCATGTACATTTAGTAATGTCATTAGGATCGATAAACCTTTGAAAATAAATCATGTAAGCATATTGTAGTAATCCATTAAAATCCACATGATGGTATTGCTTTTTAAATTCGAGCTGGGATTTTTCTGAACCCACAATGGCTAACGGATCCAACACTTCCTGTCCTCCTTGGTTACATGCCCATTCCACAATCAATTTGTATTTTTCAATGCTTGAAATCTGAAGAAAAGGAGAGCCCAATAACTTTCCAAACGTTTTCTCGTCAAGTTCAAAGACATGCTCTCTTCTATACTCTTCCGTATTCCTTTGTTTTGTAGCAATACATGTTGCCAGCTCATTGATTGTTTCGACATCTCCAAACGTGGCTTTAATGACGATTTTATCCTTTTGGGAAGAGAATTCAAACTTGCTTAAATTAGCAATGATGGCATTAATTGTATTTCTTGCTCCAATGCTTTCCAGTCCTTTCATCAATGTAATTGTCAAGTATGGAGTGCTAAGGTGAATGTTCCACAAGCAATCATAAAGAGCTGTAACAATCTGAATAACAGTTGACCATTTACAAGCATCAAGATTCCACTCCCCCAAGTTTCCTTCTGCCACGTCGTCATTGTAAATATCTATTCCATTCATAACCAACATCTCCTTGTGTAAATTCAAAATTGTTGAGCTTTCACCTGAGTCGTAAACTACATTGACCAAACCTGTGCCTATACCCCACCTGCAATTTTCTTCCAGCAAGACAGACATGAAACTCCTTCCAAAACTGTTGAACCAACGCTGAAAGGCTGTGGTATACCTAATTGCCAAACTTTTTGCTGTATATTGGTTCTGGCGAAACTCGGAAAACAACAAATTTGTGGCAGATTTCAATGTGTCCGCTTTAAAATGTTGCACAACTTTTACTTGCGTCGGCAACTGGCACAACACTGCTTCTAAAACATGCTCTGGTATAGAGTTTTTAAGATTTTCGGAGGCATGAGACACAAAAGTAGATGACAGTAGAAACTTTCTTGACAGTCTTTGAGCCACATGTAACAATTCTGTACAATCAACAACTTTGTGAAACAAAGCTTTATTCACCTGAATGTCAATCCCAATTGATTTTCTCACATCTTGTAAATAATAGAGGTTTGAATGCACCCCATATATTGCAAGTGCCAACGCACATAATGATGTTTGTGCTGGACTGTTTTCACTTTGAATGAGAAAGCCAAGCACACTTCCTGTGTCGACTACTACAGTACAGGGGTAGTTTAGAATGTTGATAATTGCGTCAAAATTTAAGCCCGCAACATCACTCTCGGTAATTTCCAATTGTTGAAGCAAAAACTGTTTTGAAAAAAATGGTCGTTTTGAAGTAAATGTTGGAGAAAGTTGTGGTGGTGGTGGTGGTTGTAGTTGTTCCTCTAATTGTTCTTCTTCTTGTTGTTGTTGTTGTTGTTGTTGAATATGAGGTGGTGATAATAATGGATCCTGTCCAGGGAGAGATGATGTGGATTCCATACCAGCGCTTTTTCCATTCACATCCATTTGCTCATTTAACTCAATATGATGTTGGTGCGGACCTTGTTGGTTATTGCTCAAGTTTGTTACAAAATCACCGTTAAACTTTGAAGACATATCTTCTGCACTCTTTTCTCCTCCGCTTTCATGGTCTGTAGAGAAGCTACTGCTAGAAGAGAAATCATACTCTGACATTTGCCCTACAATGATAATATTTATTGTATATATCGCAAATATTAATAAAATGCATGCAGTGAAAAAGAATAAATGCAAAAAGTTTACCTTTTTATAAAGTTTTTTTAATGGTATAAAGTACCCACTTATTTTTTAAAAATATCAAGCTAATGTATTAAAAACTATTAATTTTAATTTTTATTTTTATGTAGGCAATTTTCAATTAGAAGTAAGTAGGTGAAAGTAGGGGATTAGAAATGGAAAAGGCATGGTTAGAGCATTTCAATTCTTCTTTGGAGCAGTTAGGTTGGGGTAATATGATAAAATACTTATAATAACTTGATTATAAGCGAATATGGTATTTTTACAAATGCATATATGAAATGAAGATGAGAAGCTTAAATGAGTGATTTTAGGATAAAGGTGCACAGCATTTTGTCTAATTGTATGATAAATGAAATGTATTAAAAAAATAATTAAAAATCTAATCACTTTAATAATCGTCATTCCAAAACTACAAAATCATGGAGACAAATTTCCTTTTCCAAGTGTTTTTCAATCATAAACTCTTCAATTACTGCACAAATTGTCTTTGACTTGGCACTGTTAATTTTTAATGTCATTTCTTCTATCGAATAATTAAATACTTTAAAAACACAAGCATGCACTACATTTCTGTGAATATCTTGAATGTGACAAATTACATAGGGAAATCCATTCATTGTTGGTAAACCTACAATGTAAAAACAATGTAAACGAAATTAAACTTGTATAAAGTAAATTTTAATAACATCATAGCTCTACCAATCAAATTTGGAATATCTCCAGACGTAGGCAATAACAATGGCTCACAAAACTTGGAATATTCTCTAGCAACCTGTTGAGCAATCTCTCTAGTCTTTTTTATACTTGAGTCTGTAAAATATATAATTTCATATAATCTTTTATTTGTCATATAAAAGTTAATTGCAATGCATTCACCTACATTCATTTTTCCAAGGACTAGGTAACTTGTGAATGAAAGAGAAAGGCACGTAACATGGCATAAACCTGTCCACAATGCAATGCTCTGGTTCATCAACTCCATCCTTTAAATAGATTGCCTGTAGATATAACCAAAGTATCGATTTAATTAATTGTGATTATTACTAGACATGTATTTTTTAACTTGGCATACCTTTAAACATTTATTCTCGTCAACTTGAACAGCACAAACAATCTGACCATGAATAAATTGAAGAACTGATTCTCGTCTTTCCAAAGGTTTAAAATTATACGAAGGAGAAAGCTTGGACTGCAATGTAAATTGCAAGTTACCTCCACAGCACCAACTAGTGTTTGGGTTTTTTAATATGAATGAATAATTTTCAAATCCCATAACTTGCGATATCTTTTGAAATATTCGTGTAGTTTTCCTCAATCCGTAATATTTTAACAAATCCGGTCCAGTAATGAACTAACAACAATAAATTTATTATTGCACAAATGTGATATTACTCGTTGTACTTAAAATCAAACTTTTTATGATTATAACCTGCGTAAAGGATGTACTGCATACATATTTTCCGGGAAAGGCATAGCGGTTCTCAGTTTTGGAGTGAGTCAGTATTACAATTGAGCCAGGAATCAAGTCCTTTTGCATATCAATATTTGTATTGTTAATGTAGAGTTTGTACCTAAAAAAATAAAATCTAATTACTTGTATAATGCACATTTGGCATCATTTTGAATGTAGTAAACGATTTAAAATGCATTTTTTAAATTACCTCAATGGAATGGTTGTTGTTTTATCAACCAATTGAATCCATCTGTGCATAACATATTTATAAAATGGCCTTGTCTCGCTAACCGGAATCCCACCTGGAGTAAATTCTCCCGGTTTCTTGTATTTTACTTGCAAGTTGTCGTTTACACAAACTCTTTGCATTCTCCCGACGTAACAGACAACTCCAGCCAAATCAAAATAGGGCAAATTACATTCTTGGAAAGAAGCGTTTTGCACATCACTTGGAAGAAACACGTTAAGGCTATCCAGCAGCTTTTGGGGAAACATGAAAGACTGTAACTTGTTCATATCCAATTCGATTTTGTAGTGCAGCCTGACATGATAAAATTGGTATTTCAATTCCAAGTTTAAAACCATTTCATCAGTAAACAATCCTCTGTATGAATCAGTCTTTGCCTTTTGTGGAAAGGTACTTGTTAGCAGAAGACAATCACCAACTTCAAGAGTAGAATACACGCACTGATACTAGAAATATGAACACAAAACCGTTTAACCATTACTATTTAATCGGTGTTTTAAATCATAGGAATTGCTAAAAGAAAAATTATAGATTACCCCTTCGTTCATACTGCATAATATTGCATAACCAGAGTCATCTCCGACAACAATCGTAGAAATTATCATTAATTGATAATTAGTTACAACAAGATCTACAGATTTTTCTACAACATGATTAATGTAATTTAATAGTTCAAACTTTTTATTGCACGTTTTATTTTGAATGATATAAAATATTTTCAGTAAGTTTATATTACTTGCTAGAACGTGAACTAAACAGTTTCCACAAGCCATCCCACTTGCACTAGTTAAATAGAGTAAAGTAACATTTTCAGTCGGGTCCTTTGCTAGTTTTAGTTGAGCTTCATTCATGTTCATAGTTCTCCAACCTAATTATTCATTTAATTCAGTGCAATACATTCTATAAAAAACCAAAAGTAATTGAAAATAATAATCTCACGTGTCGAAGGCACAATTGTCGTAGTAAAACTCTGCGGAATCATTCTAGACCATCCGTCCAATTCCAAAAAGTTCATTCCATGTGAGTTGACCTATATTTTTATGCAATTTTAAATATATATCTACATGATAAACTAAAGTTTAAACTCTTACCCTGCAAGTTTGAATGGGTTCGTTTATTAGAAAAGATTGATAATTAGAGGGCTCCATAATTAAGAATAGGGATTTGATAAAAATTGATGATAAAAATTATATCTCAAGGAGGTTTAAAAGTGACGTGTGTGCGAGAGAATCATAAAGATTATATACTGAAGAGGTTTGAAATACATTATTCACATAAAAATATCATCAATACCCACACCTTATTTTTAGCAACACACAAAAAATTGTACAAGATGCATATTCAAACCAAAAAAGGCCACCAATTATCGGCAGACGGTAAAAAAAGACAAGACAAAGGTATCAAAGACGGTATGGTTTATAATGTATGTGCCATGTTGTATGCTTCGCAATATAAACCCCGTCTAAATCTTATATGCAATTTGTGTATCATATGTAAAAGTAATCAAACCGCGATATGTAACGCAAAATCTAATATCTGCATAGCTCAATGCAATCTACCCACACATTATGTAGTTATTTGCCAATAGCTCAATAAAGTTAGATATGCAATGTGTGCATAAATTATTTTGATAAAATCACGTAATTTATGAAGGTTTTAACAACCTAACCAAACCAATACAGAAGCAATTAGTAGCAAACCTTTATTCAATTCATAAAAGTACAACAGAGTTTTTGCAAATTCAGGTAATGTGTAATCTGAAACTAAAATGATTGATAATGATAATGATTGATAATGTCACAAAACAAAATTTTAATGCTGATATATTGATATATTTTCTCTTGAAATTAAGCATTAAAAAGGCTTACATTTTACTTGAAACGAAATAATTTTATTCCAGCATTAAATTTACTCTACCATTAAACTTTCACTCAAGTTTGCATTTTAGAAGACGTGTAATTGTGCTCCTACTCTGACATTGGTATTAAAACTGCAAAAAAGAAACAGTTCATGTTAAATAAATTTACTTCACAACAGTGTGGACGATTACTTCCAAATTACTTACCAATTTTTGTTAACAGTTGGGGCAAAATGAACACATTTTTTGCCAATAAAGCAGCGGTTGTAGTCAATTCCTTGCTTCCATCAAGTTCTACGTTACCAAAAATGTGTTGATATTTTTCAGCAATTTGAGGGGTAGACCTTGCCATTGTAATATCATTTTCCGGGACAGCAATTCCTTCCTTGTGAGCAATCCATATTGCAACAAGTTTCATGATTTCGGCTTTAGTCAGTTTTAATTGACGACTCTTGACAATCTTTAGCAGGCATTTTTCTGAAACTGGACTTATCAGATTGGCTTTTTCTGCATCTTTCTTTTGTGGATTTGAGAGTTCCACACAAACTTGTTGAGCTTCCAAATCGACTTCATCCTCTTGCAAAACCAAGTCAGCCTGTTGTCTAGTTTCCTCGTTTTCAAATTTCCAGTACCCGTTGCTTGCCATAATAGATTGAATAGTGGCTTGAGCTTTGATTGCTTTTAAAACACGTAACACGTTACACGTAATTGGAATGCAGCAATTTGGGTTGAAAAATGAGTAAAGGACGCGCAAAAGGGTTCTGCTGGTCACATCGTAATTAGGATGATACTTCAAATCCCATTTTTTAGCATTACCTGTAAACGCTGGTATTCCATTAACATCCAAAACTTTTTGGTGAATGCAAATTATCTCCTCTGCGGCATCTTTGTAAAGCTTTGTGGAAATTTTTACCACTCCTTCACTGACATTAAGACGATTTGTTTCCAGAATGCAGTAAAACGGTGTAACATAAATCTCGGTGCGCAAGAACACGGTTTGTAAAAATTTATTGCACGATGCAAAGTAGAAAGCCTTGTTACTTTCAACAGGAATGGGAGACAGTAAAATTTCCAGAGACCTGTCAATTAATTTTTCAATCCATTGTTCTCGTTGGGTTGTCTCCTCATGATTGCAAAATATCTCCTTTCTTACGGGCAGCGGAACGTTGCTTAAAAGCTGAGCATCCAAATAATTTATTGTTTGATTTAAAAATGGATTTGAATCTCGGTCGCTTGCAATAGACAGAAGCAGCATTTGATTGATAAGAGCATCAAAATAGTTGCCATTAGCCTTATTAAATAATCTTTCTTTTAATTCTATCAGGTTTTCCATGGATTTCCCACAACAATATTGAATAAGCATCCACCCAGAAATAAACCGCCATACTCCCTCACCCATCAACTCCCATGTAATTGCTTCTATTATTTCTGGTGTTGTTGCATATTCAATCGACTGACCACAAAAGAATTTGGAAATTAATACGGCCTGATTTAATGACGAAATACATAAAGCTTCCCAAACCGCATCGGTATCCTTAATCTTCCATTCAGATCTTAAAAACTCTTTTGACAATCCAGCAGTAATTACAAAAGCTTCAAAACTAATTGGCTCCCTGGGTGTACCGGAAGTGGATGGTCCGGGATCTGGTTGCGTTGGTGTTGCATCAGTATGCGCATGTTCTTCAAGAAATTGAGACATTTCTTCGGGTTGCAGTATAAGCACATCACCGTATTCGTCTTCTTCGTAACCAAACGCACGCTGGTCAATTTCATGTTCATCGTGTTCAATTTTCAAATTTGAAAGTGTAATGCTTTGCTGGTTTATATCTGGAACTTGCTCAGATTGCTGCGAATTTTCCATGTTTTTAAAATATTCCCATATATAAAATACCACTCGTTTTATTTTCAAATATTGCAAAAAATATAGAATTGTTGTGTTTATTGCAAAAAACACAGCGTTTTTATTGAATTTGATAACGATTTGTTGGCACTTTTAGTAGCGTTTTTGCAATTTACTGTTAAGAGATTTATAAATAGAGATATATAAATAAATAGACAAGGTCAGTCAAAGGACAACCTGACATCCACACGGTGACAGTATGGTTCTACATAAGCCATGAAAAAGCAAAATTGAGTAAAATATAAAGCGTAAAATATAATCTGAGGAAAAGATTTCTCATAGAAAGCTCTTTTCATAGAAAGCTATACTTGTGTAAAGATTTGTAGCAAAGTTGCGAGGAAAAATTCATTGACTAGACCATTTTCTACAATACGTAACGGTTGCACTACTGACGTGTATAAAAAGAGCACGGACCATCACGTGATACACTCGTTTTCCTATAAAAAGTAGAAAATTCAATATTGAATTTGCTTGCAATAAACTTGTCGGACAGATTAAATTTAACATTTAACATTTAACCTTTATAATTTGTCAAGGAATATGAAAGAGAGCCGTTATAAATTGTGTTATTATGAATTTTTATGTAAACGGTATAGATATCATGAATAAAAATATTTTATGCCCTATAAAAAATATAATACAATCGCATCAATACAGAAGGATATAATTTCATTACTACCATCTAGGTTTATTCAAGGTCAAAAACAAAGATATCAGTCAAATTCATCAATAAATCAACGTAACAAATATATTTTTGATACAGTACATACTAATAATAATAATTATAGGCTCATACATTACTTTTCTGCACTCGATGAATAAATCTTTCTCTTGTCTCCACAAACATTTAATTCCTGTGAAAATAAGAAAAAACGAAATCAATTTATATCCAATTGCTTACACATGTTGATTAGAAATGATCAATAGAAAGGTGTTATGCACTTACATGATGGTTGACAGAAAGGTATGAGATACAAAACCATTCATTACTAATCGAAAGAGGTTGACAAAAGTGGAAGGGTCCAATTCTGGTTTGATGAGGTTAAAAAAATGCTCATACTTTTCCTTTTGAAATGTAGCAGCAGCCTTGATAGAAAAAAGGTCCCGGGAACGAGTTTCCATATTCTCTGCTTTCAAAATCCATCTAACGACAAGAGACAGCTTATCCAATTTTGTCAGTCGAAGGGCTGGACAACTCAGCAACTTTTTAAATTCAGGCTCGGCAAGTTGCAAACAGAATTCGATTCGAGGGGCATAATCAAATTTTGAAGCTGTTTTTGCCATTTCATTTACTCGAATTTCTTCATTTTCATTTGCTGCAGCAATTGATTTTACCAAAGCCGTCATCATCATGTCCGTTTCTTCAAACTTTTTCAGCCGTCCTTGTTTAATTAGCTTTAAAATCACGGTAGCTCCAAGGTATTTTGCGGCAGTTACTAATTCTGCAGTAATGACAATTCCGGTATTGATGTTGGCAAGGGAGTATAATAACTCTACAATATCATGAATCGTAGCCATTGAATTGCAAGGAATATCCCAACGACGAAGCAAGGTTTCTTTTTTAATATCATTTATAAGCAGTATGTGCTTATGAATTTTAAAGGCAGAAGTAGTACCGTTAGCCAATCTTACAGGGATGCAGTTTACGTCATGGTCAATCAATCTTGAGACTCGAAGTACGCTATGAAACGGGCCTAGCCCAGTCCCGTGAATCAAGGCGTTTGTCAAGTACCTGGAACAAGCTGCCTGAAGGTATGATTTTTTGTCGTCACCAATGTCACTTTCCAGGACTGTCATTTGAGCTGACAGAATCTCGTCAATTACGTCATGAATGAATTCCTTAACGACGAGAGATTTTTCATTGTTGTCACGGCGGAGTTGTTCGATAATTTTGCTGTTTATGCGCTCTTTGCATAACTGGTTACTCACAAATTCAGGCGAATGCGTGATTTCATGGTTTGATTTAGTAACAGAATACAAAATCATTGAATTCAAAACGGAAATGTAAAAGTTGGAAACATTTTCAAGATTTTCAATTTTGCTCTTTAATGCCAACATTTCCTGGAAATTACGACCGATGCAGTATTGCACAAGCAAAAGTCCAACAGCATATTTCCAAGGTCCAATCATGTCATCCCACGATAAGATCTCCAGTATAACGTCAATATGTTCATGTTTGATCTGCACTAGTCCAGACAAAAAACTCCAAAAAGCGCGAGTAGATTTTACAGATATCCCACTCTTCAACAATCGTTCATAAACTGGCGTGCTCACATCCAGCTTCCATAACTCTGCCAGATGGTCTACTTTAAATGAATTCATTGTCTGGTTCCACGGAGGGGGCAGTGATGTCACAATGCATGTAGATGTACTACTTTGTTGAGTTGATTGTGGTGCGGGTGGGGGTTTGATATGGATTGGCGCTGATGATGTGGGTTGATTTACACAAGTCTTTTTGTTTGGAGCATCCTTGCTTTCTTTCTTCTCATCCCCATCGCTATCTCTCTTTCTCTTTTGAGAAGTACTGGCTGGAATAGCTGAACTTTCACCATCACTGATGCTAACATTTCCATCATTGTCTGGGGTACAATCTTGACTTTGCATATCATTGCTGTTTGTACAAGCATCAAGGTTTCCATCTTCCGAATTAGAATCTTGCTCTTCGCTACAAGTTGAATCACTTGAATAAACGTTGTACTCATCTAATGACTCGTCCTCTTCCATATCCCCATCTTCCTCTTCTTCCATCCCCTCGTCTTCAATATCATCTTCCATTTCCTCATCTTCAATATCATCTTCCATGTCATCTTCCATACCTTCCTCTCTCTCCTCATCTTCAATATTTCCACATTCATCTTCTTTGTCTTGCATGTCGTCATCATCGTAATCATCGTCATCAGAGTCGTCATTATACTTTGCAGTTGCATTACGTGAACGTCTTGTTCGCGTTGACCTTCCAGATTGGAAACCTCCTCTCGTACCCTCATTTCCTCTAGTCGAGTGAAGATTACTTTTAGTTGCACCTCCTCCCGTGCCCTTTGACTTTCCACTTTTAGCAGGTGAAGCAGCTTTTCCCCTTGACCGTGATGATGGCAAAGAAGAGGATGATGCTGCTTCGACATTGATATTATCTGGCGGTGGCACAGGGAGCTTTCTAGCAGTACCACGCTCACCCAATTTTTTGCCACCCATTTTTAATCTAATGAAAAAATAAAGCTCTTTTAAATCATAATTAATTAACAATTTGTAGTAATTAGTAATTTATTAGTATTGATTTATTTAATTATTTAACAGTTTACCTGCAAGTCACTTAATCGGCAATTTGTGGTTTTTACTATTTCTAAGTGAAATGCAAAAATGCAAAAAAAATCCGTAAAATTTGTTAGCAGAAATTGTCAACTCTTTTGCAGAAATAACGTTTCAACGGGTATTGAAAATCAAAACTCAAATTATTCACTTTATTCAGTCGTTTGCTATTTATTTACACGTGTTCATACCAGTCTCAAAATTTACTCCTTTAAATAAAATGAATATCAGTTGAAATAAAATTACAACCTCGAGATTCTTCAAACTCAATTTTTTCACTTCTTATACATACGCATTTCATCATTATTGTATAGACTCACAGTACCCCATAACATAAAGTGTGTAATATCATTTGGTATATATTACTACATAATAGCAATATCTCTTAATTTTTGTATAAAGTAACATGTAAAATTAATGCATTGAATAAGCATATTTCTTTCCGTTATTCAGAAAAATATCAAGCAGCGCGGATTCCTTCCTCTTCAATAACAAAGGAAATTGTAGATGATGGAATGTGCGGGCTCTCTGTAACCCTCATTGTTCGTTGGCCAACGTATTTTTGTAACCGAATGCGAGTAGTAGTTGTAGTCCTCCATGCCATTCCAAGTGCAGAGACACTTGACCCACTTGCCAAGTCTGCGGTTATCTGTGGAGAGCGTAAAACGGCATAATATGTAGATACGTATTTTTGCATTAAAACATAATTTGTTCTAAACATTAAAAAACTACCTGATTGCAAGCAACGACTACTGCTTTGTGGTCATAAGAATATTCAGCGAGTGTCTGAGCTACGTTTCTAATCCTGTTTGCCCTCTCTTCCCAACCGCCTTTTACTGACTCTAAATATCTGAATATTCCAGCAATGGAATCTATAATAACCAACCTTAGCTTTCCACCTTGCTTTCTAGCCAATGCATCTAGCTTTATCTCAAGACATTGTTGTAATTCTTCCTATTTAAACACAAAAACCACAAGCTTGGTATGTAACAATATAATTCGTAATCCAATTATCTATTTTTAAACAATGAATGCATAAATTAATCTGTGTTTACCTCAGAATCAATATGCTCTACAAACACAAAATCCATGGGATTTTTTGGCAGTTTATCTCCGTATTTTTGCTTAAACACTTTTGTAAGACCATGCAGTCGAATGGAGGGAAACTCTTTTTCGGTAGAAATGTACAACACGCCTATAGATATTTTGAACATGTAATGTAACAAAGATTATGTTAATGATAAAATCATAATCATTCAAATAAAAGTAGGGTAAGTTTGTAGTAATTACTAGAATCCAATCCACCGTCTTCTACGGGAAGCTGACAAGTTAGTGAAAGCTGAAGGCATGATTGTGTTTTGCCCGATCCCGATTCTCCACTAATCTCAGTAATACCAAAAGCAGGAAATCCACCCTTTAAAAAATTATCAATTTCTGGACAACCTGATGTGAGATAGTGCTCTACTAGATCTGCCGCTGAGCACATGTATTTTAAAATATCAAACTTTTCATTCTCAACTTTGGCATCGACATCAAGATCCTCGTTTGGCTCTTGAATGCCAAACATTGCATTATCTAAAGCGTTCCAAACCGGTAAATTGAATTCTGGATTGGCTTCTCCACAATCTACAATAAGTTCTTGACTTTGCTGTTGAGAATAAATGTTTGCTTCAGGTGTTTCTACGTCACCTCCTTTGCTTTTATCTTGGAAACTCGTGCCTGGGTGAGTGAAAAATGATATTTTTACGATGACGGAAGTAG
>JAANSO010000531.1:0-29282 GCA_036507315.1 Lepidocyrtus fimetarius
AATAATATTGATTATTTTACAATCCCTTTCTTACTAAATTTAGCCCTACTCAAACAGTACTTTCACTGACCTACTGACTGACATACTGAGGACAGAGAAGGAGGAGAAAGAAGAGGAAGATAATGCAAAAACACAGCGCCAGCCACGCACACTCACTCGTTCCTCATCCTTCCTGTGTAGATTTTATTAAGAATCCCCTCAAACTTAAAGCTAGTATACAATAATAAAACACTATTCTCAAATCGTTATTCTACACCTACTTCGTTTGTGGTGAGCTCTTAACTGACTTCCTAACGGAGTGACAAATAATACATTATGCTACTTTCTCTCTTTCTCCTTTCTCTTTTCAATCTCGCATAAAATCAATGGGGGTTAAACGAAGAGTAATAATCAATATACTTATCAAGATGTAGTCACTTACAGATTCTCACTTACTAAAGAGAGTCAGACAATTTTTATGAGATTTTTTAATATGGGTTTTGCAACAAGGTCAACATATACCACTGTTATCTTGACACCGTTTATTGCTAAAATATAATCACACTTGGTAATTATCTTGATGATTTCTAAATCCTAACTGTAAAGATTTATTACTAGAAAAATCTATATAAATTACATTAAAACCTGTTCTTGTATAAGTTAGTATATTTATTTTAATTGTTTAAAATCATCTTAAGCAAAGTAGAAATTTAGTTTTAATAATTAGTGAAGTTTTTGACGTGTACTTGAAAAATCACCGTTTAACAACGCACTTATTTCCCATAGACAATAGTTTCCCGTTCATTTCCACTCTACAACAAAGAACGTGTCACCCTGACATACATTTTCCACTGCTTTAATTTTACATAAGAAATTTCTATCAAAGAATAACTATGAATTTCAAAGAACATGTGCCTGATTTTGACATTTCACTATGACATAGAGCAACCTTGTCTTTCCAGTTACAAGGATAACAACAATCATTTGTATATACCTATGCACGCTACTTAATCAGCTTTTAATTAAATGTCGGTGTAAACATGAGATGTGGCTTTTGTGAATGCACACATCTAGACAGCAGAATAGTATGTAAAATTAGAGCAGAATTAACAAGATCAAATCCTTTTTTACAAATAAGAATAGGAATAAATTTTTGTAAGTAATCTCGGTGAGACTTAATAATATGAAATCTAGAGTTGCAGATTCAGAATTTCAAAATCAAAAATACATTAGTAAGAACAGGAAAGAATCATTGATTGCTTTGGTAAGAGAAAACAATTATTCAGAAATGTTTTTACAAAAGTTTAAAATCAATAGTTTGGCTACTGCCTGTCGACCCCTGTTCAAAGATATAATTGTGTTCACATTCATTTGATTGTTTAGGTCACCAAGTAGAGAAAAACTCCACAGTAAAACTCATTTTAAAAAAGTTTTAAAGGCTTCAAGTTATAAAACTATTTCACATGCGTAATTGCCATTTTAGCAAAAAAACATTTTAATTATAAAATTTGGATTTATTACATAATGTCGCTGCTTTCTCTTTCACATCATTTCAATTAATGTTTCTATTGAAATCACAACTTTTTTAATGATACCAGAAAAATCAATCAGACTGTTTCAAACAAGCTAGACTATAAAGCCATAAAGGTTCACCCTGTTTAAAAAATAGACAAGCCGTGATGCAGGCCAAGATTTGGTGTTTTCCTGATGTAAGCGCACAATATATCCTACACAGACTACAGTAAAACGGAACGAAAAAGAATTTCTTTTGCTTTTCTCTACTTCTTATTCACCCAAGCTAATAAATGGAATACGTTTTAATAATACAATTAGTGTCTGATCCCTTTCAGAAAAATAATTCAACAATGAGATCAGATTTCATGTCCTAATAAGTAGATCCTGCTCATGCTTAAATTAAGCTCGCATCGTGCGATTTGTTTTGTGAAATAATTTACACTGGAATGTATTTAAAATGCTCTATTGACATGATTTTACCGATCAGCATTGTCAACAAGCCAACAATGCAATGAAAACTATTACAATTGAAAATTAACCTACAATTCAAGCGTTATTTTGAGAAACAACGTTAGTGATTTTACATAATCTTCCTCTATTCAATATTGATTATTCGGAATTTACGCTTTCCCACGCCGTTTCTACAAAACAAATACCAAACGATGTAATCCTGACCGTATTTGATTCCATTTTAACTTTGATGTTTTATTAACACCAGCAGACCCGGAATATTAGAAATTTCTGGAAAATAATAGAAAGACATGGTCTCTTCTAGAAACGGCCTGTAATAGAATGAAAAAAGAAATACTTGAGTTATTAACTGAACTTTCTTTGAGTGGGAAACAAGCTAAAAAGAATCACAATGGGAAGTTATTATTGAAAAAAGAAAAATTGTGCAAGCACAATAGGGAGCAAGCAAATAGGAAAAACAAGTTTTAAATTACACGTAAGCGCAATACTGATTATGAATTGGCTTACAAGGGCTTCATCTCATTTTCCTGAGAAGTTCATTCCGATCTGTTGCTTTGTAGTTTTCACAGAGCATTATTAAAAAGTTACACAAATTCATAACAGATGGATTATAATAGATTTCACATGACAGAAAGCATGTACTCGCAAAATTAAGGAATAGGGCAATAGAAACCTGATCAACGGTTTTAACCAGAGAACGTCTTTTTGCATATAATCCACCTTTTTTGGGTGAAATGGAGTAAATGGAATAAATGGAGTAAATTGGAGTAAAATGGCAAACATTGGCAAAAACACGCAGCCAATTTACCATATATGCATGCCATTTGAATCAATTTCCCCCAGAATCTAATTTATTCCATCTTTTTAATTTTATGCCATTTAATCCACCTCTAATTGGTGGATTAAATGGTTTTTTGCAAGGTAGGAATAAATTGGATAATTCCACCACGTCGTTCTCTGGTTTTAACAATGATAAAAATGAATCTGACACAAAATTAGGAATGATTTTTTACATAGATTTTTAAGGAGAATGTTCTGCCATATACTCCCTTTGAGTGAATAAAACCTCCCAATGAAACTTTTCTCTGTACATGCAAAATGGGATTGAGTTAATTTTGTTGGACTTTCTTGCGATGGACAGGGTAAAATGAAGGGGTTGAACACAGATTACATCTTGTTATCTAGCAACATGCATTTTTATTAGTTCCATTTAAAAACGCACAAATGTACTAGATCCTGCAGTAGCTTACAATCAGTAGAAACTTGATTTTGGAATAACTGAATGTAAAATGTTTAGGGTGAAAAATTTGTGAAAATGTACATTAGATCCTCAATATCCACATTTGGTCAAAGTAAGCAAGAATGAAAGATGGGGTTCACTCCTAAAATTGCTATTTTACCTGACAAAGATGACTCATTGACATTTCAAGAGGACAAAGCAGACACAATGAGCTAATGCATTTGATACAAATTCTTTCCCTACGGAATAATATATCTACACCAACCACAGAAATAATAGTCCAAAATTAAGCATTCTCTTGCTGATATGACAAAGTTGAATGAAATAACTACAGTAAATGCGATTTCATATTGGGTAAATGTGTATAATTTGGAAAGACAGGAAATGGATTACTAATGGTCAGTGTGATTGAAAACTCCCTGGAATGGTAAATGTTGAAATAAATGATACAAAGATAAAAATCTTCACCAAAAGAGAATTAATTCCTACACTCACAATTCTTCTTTCCGTTTTGGAAAAAACAGAAAATCCTTACTTTGACCGGCTCATCAACTAAAGTTCAAAGCAGAGGGCAAGCTATGGGGCTGAGTTAAAAAGAAAAGGGTTTGCAAAAAGGCATCTAGTACAAAGTACGGGATATCCCCATGCTTCTCACTTCCCTCCTTCTGGACGCACATTCGTTTTGGGTTGAAAAACTTTCTCCACTATAATTACTGCGATTTGTAGTAGCAGCGGAAATATCTTACACATCTCCCTTTCCATCTTTGTTCTTCTTAACGTGTGCATTATCTTCTTAGGTGCATATTTGTGAAAACAGTAGGTATTGCGATAAGCAAATGATAAATAACATCATATTTGGCAATCATATTCGTATGCATTGCGATATTAGTATAGGGAGCATCTGGAACCCCACTGCCAACGCAATTCGTTGCCATTCTTTTCCAATTTCAAATTTATTAATATGCTAATATGATTAAAAATACGTTAAAAAACTGAATAGATTTTGCTTTGCTAATTCAACAACACGTTTATTACTAAGTTTGTTACAATTTAGGTACATAATTTTCATTTCATTCACTTCAATTTACATTCAGGTATATTTTGTTTATCTATACTGCACTAAATATATTTTCATTTGAGTTTCAGCCTTTCATACAATTTAATAATCACTAATTCAGCACTACAAGTTTATTTTTTAAGTTTATAACAGTCAATCACCGTCATTCAGTCCATATACTCAGTTACGCCCATTACATTGACAGCAAATCTAACATCACTTGAGCCATTTCCCTTAAAAGTTGTATAATTAAACCAATTTGCATAATTTTTCTCACACATCAATCAATTATTTCTAATTCTAATAACATTTTTTTGCATTTTAACATTTTCTTGTTGTCTAGAACAACTTGAATTCTACGGAAGTACTTAAACTTTGTGTACTTTCTCTAACAGGCTATTTCTATTACTGCAGAAGCTTTAATTTTTTTCTTGACCTTCCACAACAAAATCCTTATCGTCTTGGCTTTCCTTAATTGCCTCCAATCCACTTGTTCCAGTTTTAATTTGTTCATCCTTGAATTCAGTAGAAGTCCTGGGGCGCTCAGGTTCAACAGTGAAAATTTGAATATGAATCGTTCCAGGTGTATTGTTTTCCTTTTGCCCACTCTTTTCCGGGGTCTTTCTTTTTTGTTCTATTTTTGCCTGTTGCATCATCAAAGTTTGGTCGTAGTCTTCAACAATAATCTCGAATGGGGGAGGTTACCTCATTTTTCCATTTGCAACATATGACGTTAGCAATTCTTGAACAATAAAATTGAAACCGACCTTGGCGCATTGTTTCATCTTCATCTTTCTTAAATGAATCTCTTCTTCTTTTCATCCTGTTTGAAAAAGCAAGACCCGTGATAATGGCAAGGATGAAGTTAGCTACCAAGGCAAACCCCAAGCAAATCCCTGATTTGATGTCATGAAAATTAAAAGAAAAAAATTATGTTTTTAGACGGATACATACGTTCCTGTTTTTTAAATACCTATAATTGTTCTCGTATCCCCGTCCATATCTGAAAGCTCTTCTTGCTCATCACTAGATACATTCCAATAGGTTTCAGGGCTGAAGAGTTCTGGTGAATTTTTGTAAGTGCTGCCGCCCATGCTTGCAAAATCCCCATTTGCTGCTAATATATCCTGGCTAGAGGCATTAAGGGATGCCCAAATTTTGTTATTCTCCACTGCCATCTTTTTTAAAAAGGAAAAACTGAGTGTCTGTGGGAAAAAAGAGAAAATTCTGTTTAAACTGTACTTCGTAATACTGGCAAGATCATTAAAGACATAACCGGTAATGATGGATGTTCAAGATAGGAGATATGCAATTGTTTAAAGAACTACAATGAAATTCATGGTTTTGAAGAAAGTTCTAGATGCAGTGGAATATCTTTGATGATATTTACCTCCAAGTCTCCTATTGTTTCAGCATTAGAAGAGATTAGCTAAAACCAAACCTACGTGGGTTGGTTGACAAGACGGAAAGAAGTGTGTATTTTACAGACAGATGTCAACAAAAGTCATAATTTTCTTTTGTTGTTTCTTAAACTCAATGTCTATTCCCCTTAGTATAGCATTGATGACACTTTCAAAAGCCTTGTAAATATGCTTATATAAACCTCTAAGATCACAAAGCGAAGTGTATATACTAGGAAAGGCGACGCTACTTATGATGAGCTAATTTATGAAGAATTAAAATTTAAAATATCTTGCGGAATAAAAGTACTTAAATATTCCGTTCTTAACTGATCGAAGTATACCAACTTTTCTATTAGCTTATTCACAATAAACTAATCCTTCGTCACGAACTTTCTCCGTGCTAATTGCTTACGTAAAAGGGGGTTTTGCTTCTCTTGGTTATCTGACACGATTATAAAGACGACGATCAGCTCATGATATGACATGGTGAGCTGCAGATATACTTGTAAGATAGTACACGGATAATACCATATCACTTGCTACAAGTGTCAGTGGGTTCAATTGGGAAATGCATATTATTCTAATCTGTTGGGAACAAGAAACAAAAATATTGTCAAATTATTTTAAATACTTACTTTTTGCGCAACCTTTTCACTTTTGAAACTTTGAACGTATTTACGCCACTCTGATTTTACTACAAACTTGCTTTTTTAGGGAACTCACAATAAAATATCAAAGTGCGGAATTGAGGTATTTTTAACACAAAATAATTTGACAATCACTTGGTTTAGGTCAGATTTATAGTTTCAAATTACCCTCTTTTTCTTCCCCGTTTCCTTTCTCTCCCTTTGCCACCCTACCACCTCCGCGATGGAACTCACTCTGCAGTAGAGACAGCATCAACATCCCACTCCCATTCTTTCTTTCCCTCTAAAAACTTCTTTCCTTTCCTACTTCGCCAACTCTGCTCAAGCACTGATGCGAGGAAAGACAAGACCCAAATATCTACCGTTAAATGATATTTGCAAGTACGGGTGAAAATTTGAATAGCCTGCTCTAACTAAAGCTAGATTTTCAGAACTGTGGGATTAAATTTTTAAGATACTACCTTTCTTTAGTGCTGCTCTATGAATTAAAATATCCAATTTATTTTTTTGTGTGTTTTCACCAAGGATTACTTCCCTACAAAAAATAAAAAAATATATAGGAAATCCATTAAAAAAGTATGAGCTAGTACTAATGTCAACTTAAAAATAATGTTTTCTCTTCAATGCATAAACTGCCAAATAAATGGAGATCAGGTAGGGTTGCAGGTCGTGTCGTTTTTCGTAAAACAAGAAACTAGAAGTGGGAAATCTCTCTAAACTTGTAACCCATGTTAATCCACAACTGTTGCTTTGTCTACTGTTGCTGCCGTCAACTTTTGGTTACACTACAGGTATTATTCTAGGAAAAATTAAAAATTAGGACACAACGAAAATATAAATATTCGCTTGATTTTTTGCAGAAGTATTCTAGTTACATTTTTATCCATTAGACTTTTCTCAAGTTAAGCAAACCAGTAATAAAATAGGACATGTCAATCTTCTTCCTCAGCTCAATGTCATAAGAAGAATGAAGACGGGTTTAAAAATAGTGTTTTATTTATTCTTATTTTCTCAATCCCGCACTAAAATATACCTTCTCCTCAATCCGCTCAGCATCAACGAAAAACAACTGGTGACAGACAGGTAGGCAAAAGCTTGTAATAGTAATCAGATTAACATTTTAAAGCTGTCCCAATATAGTAACAAGCTTCTGTGAATAATGCACGAGACAAGGGAAAATCAAAGGCTTTTAAAGCAGAAATTTGTTGTTTAAGCTTGAGCTACTAGGAAGCGATGACGGAGAATATTGTCTTTATGTCGATATTTTCTCTCAATTTTTAATCTCCTTAAGAAATTCCTTTAACGTCTTGAAGTTAATTACAAAGACTTAACTTATTAGAAAGTGTAGGCTTCAACGACGAAAGAAGTTTTTTGTTTATGCTAAAATGTAATATCTTTCAAGTAGGACTACCTTTTTACAAGGATTTTTCAGTTTTGCAAGGAGGCAAAAAGTAATTTACGGTTTTCAAATAATACAGTTAAAATAAAAAGCTATTTTTATTTCAAACTTACATTTTGGTTCTTACATTTTTAAAAGAGAAACAATTGTAATTATTATTACACGGAATAATTATTAAAATGTACTTGTAATCAATTTTAAAATATCTCTATCCATTCCACACCAACAACCTTAACTCTTTCCTTTTCCCTAAAATCATTTCTTCTCATTTGCATAATTTTTTATCCAAATGAGAAATAAATAGCTTAGTCTTGATATAAGTCACTTTTTTCTTATCCATTCCTTCAAAGTCTTCTCCTCCTAAAACCAAGTTGTTTTCATCAAAATTTAAATAAAAAACGGAAGTAAAGCTACATGTCACAGCTACATGCTATGCTTTGATTTCCACAAAAACACAAATATATTTAAGTCTTAGCGTATCAATCTTAAATATTTTTTACAAAGTTGATTCAGGTTACGATCTGAGGAAAATTGAGTCTACATTACTAAAAAACAATTTTAAAATAATACATCTTGCAAGTTGACATGATTTAAAGTTTCTGATTGAAAGCAAGCAGCATCACAACTCATGATTAACAATTTAAAATTATTTACAAAAAGTTCAACCCATTATAAAAAAAATTCCTTCCAGCCTTACTTCTCGGTTGCGGCTCAGAAAACAATTTGAAAAGTTTTGCATGACCCAAATTCTGATAAACTCGTACAGTTCATTAATATTTTTCATTAATTTATTTAAAGATACACAGACCATTATATCTTTTACTACACATTTTAATAATTCTTGGAATTCTATGAAGTCATGCACTACCGATTTCAGAGAACGAGGAATTGCCATAAATCCACCCTTTTTGGGTGGAGTGGATTAAATGGAATAAATGGATTAAATTGGAATAAATGGCAAAAATTGGCAAAATCACGTGACCAATTTACTCTATATGCATTCCATTTGTCTCAATTCACCCGAAACTTTAATTTATTCCACCTTTTTTAATTTATGCCATTTAATCCACCTCAAATTGGTGGATTAAATGGTTTTTGCAAGGTAGGAATAAATTGGCATATGCCAGCACCTCGTTCACTGACCGATTTACTAATTTCCTTCAACTAAAATATTAACAATATGCACAATCTTCTTCAGTTAGATGTTGAACTGGCAAGTGCTGATAAGCACCGAAGGTGGCATTCGCCATTACCCAGAAAAGTTCCCAATCGAGCCACCCTTTAGTGCTCCTGGAATAGGATGACCAGGGAGGGGACCTGATCCCCTTGCAGTTTCTTTAGATGAATCACTACCCCATGAATAGTATTTGAAAATATATTGGTAGAGAAGAAAGAGGCAAAAAAGGAGAACTGCAAGATAGCCAAGGCCTAAAAAACAAAAAAATGCATTAAAATACGGTAAAAAACAGTAAAACACAAAAGTACTCAATAGTTGCATTACAGGCTCTCTGGTTATCGGTCAACGCCATTTTCAAATATGATTTCCTTGTACAGAATATTTAGAGAAAGGTTCTGCGTCTACGTAAGTTCAATCTATCCCTTGGATTGTCGCCAAAAATATTCAACCGGTTGTACCCTAAAACACATATTAAAAGACAATTAAATTAAAAATCAGAGCAACGATCAAACCCTCTCAAACTGAAAACATTGTCTAGTGATAGGAGAAAGCAATATTGATCTAGAACACCTTTTAATTCAATTAGAAAGATTCGGGAGAAAGCAATTGTGAAAAGTTTTCAATTTCAAGTGTTAAAAAATGTTTTTTATCAATTTCGGTAGCTTGTTTACAACTTTTCCCATAATTTGCCAGTTTGTCTTTACAACTCATATATACCTGAAGAGATCTTGACAAGTTCACTGAATTTTATTACACAATCAAAATAAAAAGTTATGAAATCGCTTTCACATTGCCATTATCCAACAGTGCAGTCTAGAAAATTCCACTTTTACATGAATGATACGGTTTTCCGCATAAAAATGTAATTAAAAACACGCTGTTTCTACAGAATGTGTTCTAAAGGTAAAAACGAATGTTTTGAAAAGTAAAGAATACGAATAAAATTTAAAAAGTCAGCTTCCCCTTCCCCTTCATCTCAATTAGGTGATCTCTCAAGTGAAAGCAATGTGAAAGGTGTAAAAGCAGAGATTTGAAAGTGAAAAGTCCAAAGGCTTTGAATTACCCATTTAGAAATTTATTCTATTGGGAAATGATTGAAAATGAGAGATTCGACTTTGGACGAACAAATGTGAAAACGCTAATGGAACACAACGCTTTCCATTCTGGCATTTATGTACCTGAATAAGACGCAATCTTCAGCAAAACGTGAAAAAGTTTTGAACTGGGGCAATGTGAGACAAGAAGCAAAGAATGTATTTGTTCATGTGTACATCTTCCTAAGTAGTTTATTGATAGTTTATTATTACCAGCCCCAATATTCTTGCTTTCACACAAATTTAATTTTATAGATTAAATGATATTCTCCGTTATAATTTCTATTTCTACTTACCTGTTTTTCGATAGGGCCTGGTATTTTTAAAAAATTGCACACAAAATTATCTGTTACAAATTCCCCTCCGTAAGTTGCTCAGGTAAAAGACTTTAACTGTGTCAGATGATGTATTAAGGTGATAAAATTTCGATAAAGAGAATACTAGTGGTTTATCAGTTTGAAGAAACAGGAGAAACACCTTCGCCAATCTCTCAAAAACAAATGGGAAAAGCTGGTGAAAACTACGATGGACGGGTAGAACGGAAAAGTAGAGAAAGATGGGCTCCAACCTCAAAATCCTTCCACTTCCAAGACCCACACAGTACCGATTTGCGTTCTCCGTTCTTGCTGCAAACTTTTACTTAAAAGGGATGTCAAGTATAGCATGGTTTTCTTATTCAATTCGCAACAAGCCGCCCAATAATGGCAAACACTTTGTTCTGCATCCTCCACCGCAAAGGAGGAGCATTGGACATTGTGAGGTTGGAAAGTCTGCAAATTGTATAGGAAGAAGAAAGCAAACGCAAATACACGGCGCTAGACTGGGCTATGCTCCTGGTAGAGCTGGAGAGAAAGTCTGTGTATGGTTGGAAGTGAAAGTAGGGATTTCAAAAGGGCGTATACACAATTTACAGATGCAGATTTGGTGGTTAGGGGAGGATACAAGCTTGCAAAATCTTTGCAAGCAACCCATTGTGGTAATTCTTGCAATCTGGATCAGATTTTGCGTAGGTGTTTATCTCTTTATTAACGCATTAATTTGACACATGATTTGATATTTGTTCCAATGTCAAATAATTTATTTTACATTATATCCATCCGCTTACTAATTCGTAATAAGTGAAAATCAAGCAAACTTCCGAATGACTTCCTTTGTAAACCTTTCACAGAATGTTTTTGATTTTATGGGTAATTCTCCTTTTCTTTTGATCTCTATTACCTGGATTTTACTCAGGAAACTCCTGTCAGTTACGTCGACAATGAGAAAATTACTTATCATAGGCATAGAATGATGGAAAAGTAGAATAAAGCATCATCTATGATACTTTTCACCTTGAGAACTCTCCGACTCACAGCTGTCTTCGTTTGCTTCCCCCGCTGTTGTATTGAATTGGCAATAATTGCATTTCTATCAAGTGTAGCCAAGATCTGCTAAAATTCCTTCAGTAATACACAAATTCATGGATGTGATTTAGATTTAATTTGCATTCTTTCGAGATAATCCCCTTATAAAACTTAACCCTGCCAAACATCACAATTATCAAACTGAATTCTATACAAATTCACTATCATAGCTTGGCAACAAAAGATGCCAAAAACAAAAGATATATTTTCATCTCTCTGGTACTTGGTTTGATTTGTAAATGGAATTTTGTTTGGATATGGAGAAGAAATTCTGAACGCCTGATTCATATCAATTCTCTTCAAAAAATCTACATTTTGTAAACTTTTACACAGTTCTGATTGAAAACGTCTTATTTTTAAGTGGCTCAAACTTTCAAATTATTAGAGGCTTATTTAAAAATATTTTTTAAATCTTTAAACAAGATCATGTTCAAAAGGTAAAGGTTTTAAGCCCTCATTTGTGTAATTAATGTGAGTCTTATTTATACATCTTGGTATTTAATGACTTAATATAAAAGGGGTTTTGTGGAGAATGCGGTAGTCTTAAAGAAACTCGGCTTTTAAGTCGTTGTGGCAGAGAAATGATGACAACGAGCGAATGTTGCTTAAGGAAAACCCACAACCCTTTCCTGGAAATCTAAAACAACTTTTTCTTATTATCTGAAAAAAATACCGTCTGGTTTTTCCTGTCTAAGGAATAAACAACTCCAAAGGTATATTGTGTATCGTAATTTAAAATAATTATGTGCGGAGAAAGTAGGAACTGGTTTTCTTAAAGGACTTAAATTAAGGTTGTAATACGAATAGTGTATTGTTTGTATGAGCTTATGTCAACTTACTAATATATCCATCATCATATTTACTGGTTCAACCACAAACCCAAAGGATTTTTCAGAAATTTGCGCAGCATCTCAAAATCCAGACACATTTCTAGATAAAAAACACAAATCTGCCACAATCGAATGACGCTATTGTCTGATTTTTAACTGAAGAAAGACGTAAACCAGCCTGTTTCAAAGGACACGACGAATGATGTGAAAATAGCTGAAAATTCTCGAAAGGTAAAACAAAAAACTTCAGGGAAACTTGTCTGATAACTTTTACGTTGTTCTAGAAGAGAATTGAAATAACCTGACGTCAAATTAGCCCGATTCAATAGATTGTATGGTTTCTCCAACTTTTACCTTTGGATTCTGTAGGCAACCGCAACAGATTTGTTGAGCTTCCATCTCATTGTTTAATACGAGACTGTGGGGGAAAGTATGAAAGCAAACAATAATTTCTTTAGAATCCTTGACAATTCCCACTCAAGCAGCGCACGCTGTTCTGGAACGTTTGCTTTAAAAAATATTGGCGTCAACGTTGCAAATACCCTTTTATAGAGCGTGCTTTTGTTGTTTAATAAAATCAAACAGGAAGTTTTCTATGAAAAAATTAAAAGCGTCCAGTGAAAGACAATCTTTGTGGTCGCCTTTGTTAAAAATACAGACCACTACAAGAGAAATTTAAAGAAAAAACAGTATGAAATGACTTTTTTACAGACTAAAAAATATTTAAGCTTATTAAAAGTCTGAATTTTAATATCATTAACTAACATCATGTACAGGAAAGTAAGTCACTAATTACCCCTCTGGGCAATTATCTTTGCGTAATTACACCCACCTTATTTAATCAACTTATCGTATAATAATCAATTAATTTAATTAAAGCATAATTCAGGAATGTAAAGATGTTTGAAGCGGAATTTTCTTGTTTTATCCTGATTTATTAGGAAGTGATCACGTAAAAATGATATTTTGTCTCAATTTTTAGTCTGCTTCAATATATCATATAAAATTGTTTGGAATCATAAGAACAGAGAGCAGCAGCTATTTCTATGAGCAATACTCGACACCTTTCTTTTTTGAATCAATAAAACATAATGTCTTTCCATGGTCAGGTATAAAAGTCAGCAAAGCAAGCATATGACATAAAAAGAGACTTCTGAGATTTATGTTGATAGTGAGTTATATCTCTCGTCAGCAAAATGACAAGGACGCTAGCGGAAATAGAATGTCAGGAGAAAGCAGGAAAATAATAGAATAATCTGCAAGCTAATTACCAAAACGTCTGTTTTCCCTCGAATACGAGAAACACCTCATTCACCTTTTCAAATTGAGCAGTGATTGACTCAAAAAATGATTTCAAACAATATTTACCACTGGTCTCAACATTTTTTAAACGACGATTTCTCAGTAAGAAAGAAAAACATCAATTAACCTTTCTAATTATAAATAGTTTAAAATAATTAAAAACTGCAACTTTTGGATAATTAACTATGTGACGTATTCAGGAATCTCAACTCACGGATTTTCCTCGGTTGCGCTGCGCTCTATTGAAATAAAAGTTTGCGTAGAAAAAATAGATAGATCTTTTCATTCCCATACTAACCTGTGTGAAAGAAAGGATGTTGCATGCTGCCCGGTATTTTTTACGTTGTAAACCACGTGCGTTTTTTATTCATTCACCCATTGAGCAACCCTATAATACAATTATTCAGATTCTCTGCGACCTATCCAATTTATTATTATCCTTTTAATTCCATTTAATGGTAGATGTTGAGTAAACTATTTAAAATTGTTTTAGAAAGTTCTGTGAAAATAATTTTTACTTCTTATATATCTGCCAAAATATAATTATGATTTCGGCTGTTTTTGGTTCAGCTTTTTTATTCTACTTTCGCCTACTAAAAATGAAACAAAATTCCGTAAAGAAGCACATTTTTAAATTTTATTCAAGCAACTTAGATTATACAGCTCAAAGTTTTTATTTACATTTATACATTCATTAAATCCTTTTTTAAATAACGGGGACATATTCTATTTATAAAATAAAATACTCTTTTCCAATTAAAACTACATTTATTACTTGCACTCATCATTCATAACAATTTAGCACCTGGACATTTCTATTAAGAACGTTAAATCTCGGTAAATCTGTTTAAAATATTTGTAAAAAGATCTGACAGAATGTTTGAATGAAATTTTGCAAGAGAACAATTCACCTCGTTTGAAAATGACTCCAAACACAGTTAAAACTTAAATTTTTCTCGATTTACACTTGTGTTGTGGCAAAGCCTGATACTGGAAGGTCAATACCTTCATGAACGGGTCCTTCGCCTTCCTCATCGATATTTTGTGCATCAAGCCCAACACTGCGGGGTTCTGCTAAGGGATTGATCATTCCAGCGCTGCCGATTCCTCCACCCTGCCTCATGGAATCGGGCGGGGATGAAGGTAAACGTGTCCACATTTCATTTATTTCCTCAATTGAATGTCTGCAACAATATGTGCAGACTAGCATGATAATTAACAGCAAAATCCCTATGCTGGCCACTAGGGTAATGCCTGAAAGAAAGAAAAACAATTTAAAAATATTTATATCGGAAACAAAAAGCTTGACAAATTACTTACCCAAATTTTCTGGTTGAAAAATAAACGGAAAAAATGTCACCATGTTTGTAAGAATCCAGGTATTCCGTGTTTTATACAACTTTCACCAAGCAAGAGTTTATCGGTAAGGTTGTACGCTAAAAATTATAAAAAATAAATTTCAATGCCTAAGGTTGCATGTCTAAAGTTTAATGATTGACAGTGGCACATTATAAACCAATGGGAGCACTCGTTTTCCTCAGTTCATACCTTGAAAGCTCCTGCGGCTTTGTTTATTCTCTAGGTTAGAAAGAGGAAGCTGACTTTTATTTTCCAAGAAGGGTAGCAACAAATTCAATTGTTTAATAAAAATGATGACAAAGTCACTTTTAATGAGTTTAATTTTGCTCATTTGGTTTTTCAAGGATCAATATTAATTTTAAAGATATTAGTAGGTAGCTTTATACCAGCTAATTTACTAATTTTAAATATTGCTTCCGGGAAAGACGGACTATTGACGCCTCTCATTCTGTTTTTCGTATATTAAGCGTGTCAGTCCCAAATGAAAATATGTTCAAATTTTTTTATTACTAAGTAGTTTCTCTTTTACTCTTATATTAGCCATAAAATCTTGATTAGCTTGTTACTAATAAATTAAAATTAGCTTTTGACAAATAAATCCAGTAGAGAAAGCAAAAGAAACGTTTGAAAATGTCTACAAGGCTTTTACTTCATTTATGCTTAAAATGTGTTGAAAAACTGTTTTATCAAAAGGTTAACTGTAAAAAGGCCTATGCATAGACTGCAAATCTTGAATGTCACAGAGAGCAAATTTTTTTTAATGATGGAGAAGCAAAATCAGATCTAGATTCCAGCATAAGTTTTGAGTATATCCTACACGAGGAAAGTACAGGAGAGTCAAGAATTTCTTTGAAAATTTCACAATTTTCATTCAAGCTGATATAATCCTTAACAAAAGGCTTGTTTAATACTTTTTCAGAAAATGAATTCAACAAGAACCAAATTGCTTTCTAATAAATTCTAGATCTTGCCTCATTTGATTTCAAGGTAATAAAACAACTTATTTTTAAAGATGACAATAGAATTCTCCTACAGCCTTCCTTCTTGTCTAAGAAGACCACTTTAAAAATGACTTGCAATGCCTAAAAAGCTTTGGAGACTCGAGAATATCAATTTGATTCATTTCAAGTGTTTTGCACCAATAAACTTAGCGTTGAAGTGTTTTTCTCAATTTTAAAATTCTAGTAAACATGCAATATTGCTTGATTCTTTTCATTGAAACTTTTCTACTCGTAAGTAGGTTACGAATTTTCGCGGAATTTTTTAAATTTCGTTCTAGAAAGAACTACGATTAAAATTTAAAAAGACTTACATGAGAAATGTTGTCAGGAATAAACTGGAAAAATCAAACTTGTTTGCCTCTTTACTTCCCAGAAGGAATCAAGGTGAGAAAGATTAGGATAACCTATTTTTCACTAGAAGGAAGCTATTGTATAAGGTGGACACATAAGATGGATGAGTGAATAAGAAAAAGCAAATTTTGAACGTTTTAGGCGTAACATTAGAAATGATTAGGAATAGGGAATCATTGTACCTAGACAAAGATCAATTTTGATGTTTACTAGGGTTACTTACCCGTTCTTCCGATACTTGCCTCCTTGTTTTGTTCGTTCAGCTTGGCTATTCGTAGCAATTAGCACCTCACACCTAAACAAACTAACTTGATTACTTTCTTACCCGTAATTTGTGTCGTTTTTGTTGTTTAATATGGTGGTCCTATTGAGAGGGATGTTATAGCAACGGCAGCAAGCTCAAAAAGGAAGTTTCTTTAGCTCCGTTCTGTTTTGCACTGCTAATAATTCACTGAACTTTCCGCTTTTTATCTCATCAACTACTAATATGAGTTCGTGGTTGGTAAAGGGAGAAAATGCAAAGAGGTAGAAAGTGAGCGAGGGATGCTGTGAAAACGTTAAACGTCGAGATCCGTGCAAAATAAATGAGACGTGGCTTTCGGCTTTCTCCGTCTTGCGTTAAGTATTTTAAGGGTTCGGTGTAACAAAACATAATTTTGCATGATTATCACTATCATTCTTCAACAAATCCTGCATTCTGTAATAGCACCGGGACCCATATTTCTATTGACTGTATTTTAAGAATTTCAGTTAAAATCAAAGGAATGACAAAATCACAAAAAGTTATTCTTCATTACGTTATTTTGATTTCCAAGCAGGTTTTATTGCATTGTGCAATAAAAATTAATTTCTGTCGATAAAATCGAGTTTTTCTTGTGATAGACACCTTGCAGATTAAATCATGCGAGTAATGTGTGCAATTTGGTAGACGAAGCTATAAAATTGCTTAAAATCTTAAGAACGATATTTTTAAGCTTGCTGAGTTTTAAATATAGGATAATACATACTTATCAAAGCTTCTCTTTCCTTTCTATCCATATGTTGTTGGTCATTTCTAAAGTGCAAGCAAGGTGAAAGTGATCATATTAATGATGAAAAAGTAGAAAAGCTTGAATGTAGGTTCTTATCCAAAAACTTGGAATTAGTTTAAATGGCTTCAGCAAAAAGTTCTACGCAAAAAGTAATAGTGACTGCCACGAGTAGTAATATTATTGGCATTAATTTAATTTCGTAGCTTTTTTTTGCATTATTGATTTTATTAGCACTAGATTTGCCGGAAGTTGGAAGCCAGATTTTTGCATGGTCTATGTTCTTTTTTACTCAGTATTTTAAAAAATAACATTTTGAATTATGAAATCATACGCAAGATGATGACTACTGATGGCGACTTCCTTTCATTTGAGATATGTGACAAAACCTTTCGTGACCTTTTATTCATTATCCCCACGTTAAACATCCCCACTTAGTACTTTCCTCCACCTGAATTGTTTGTTAATGAGTACTAATCATAATTTCATTTTAATTCTCCTAATTGCTTGAGGTTTTACCATTTGCTTTGACCGAGAAAAATACATCCTTTATCTCATATTTTATACACACTTCCTTTTAAAAACATTGCTGGTAAAATCATTTGAATTCTACTATCAAGCAAATGAAGCACACTTTAGCAACAAGTTTTGCAAATATTTTCAGCCTTAATTTCAATAACTTCCCCTCCATTTTCCTTGAATGATATATTTCGCGTATGACCAAGCTCAGTATGCAGAATGATTGCTTTCAATTCCAAAGAAAAGCGTGTTGATGCAGAAATAAGGTCTTTGAAAACTCAAGCAAGCATAATCATATGAATGGACAATCGAAAGAAAAATCTTGCAATGAAGTGTCTATTTACAAAGATAGATTTAGTATGCATTTAGCCAAAAATAGAGTTCTACTTATGTAATCAATCTTTTTCCGCAACACTTCGTCGTCTTCTACTAAAGTTGAAGAAAAACAAAACAAGTCCATGAAAGGCATAAAAAGTCTTATTTTTACTTTTCAGTTGAACCAACAACCACCGTTCTCAAAATTTCTCGCTGGCCAATCAACAACTTCATCTTCGCAATAGAAATTATTATTTAAGTTTTGTACGTCGTCGATATTTGACTAGTAAAAAAATTACAACCAAATTTTAAAGTAGGCAATTGAATTTAAATTGTCGAATTTATTTTAAAAAATCATGTTGATCTCCTCCACTTGTCTCTTTTTCTAACTGCGTTGTTGCCTTTATCCTTCTCTTTGTTGGCGTTTACTTTTGTTGAATCCATTTACCTTTACGTCATTTCTTTGTGCTTATATTTTCCTAGAGGAGAGCATAAATAGATTCGATGAAAAGATTTCTTTGGTGTAGACAAATTTCGTGTTAAACAAGCAGTGAAAGCAAATTCCACTTAAGGCCCTGTCTTATTTTTTAGCTGGAGAAAGACAAATCAACGTGTTTTTTACCTGTTTCAAAGAACCTGACAAATAATAGAATATTCTCGCAATTTTAGAAAAATACTTCAGTGGAAACTCACTGCCTAATAGATTTTGTTTTTCTAGACGTGAATTTCTTTAATATTGAATGTAGGGTTTCAAACTTGTTACTTTTTACAACGTCTTCCTCCAAAGACTTGTTGAGCTCTTATCCTGTTTTATTACACTGTGGAAAAGGGGGAAAGTTAGCAATAATATTGAATCCTTGACTACTCAAGTCTCCTTTGTACGTTGATATGCTCCTACTGGTTAATATATTTAGTGAAAGGGGTGCTCACGCAAACACAAATTGTACCGGTAAGGGATCCTTTTCCTATTTGCAATCATTTTTCCAAAAGATAAATCAACTTCTGGGAACGTAAAAGTGGTCCGAATTATTTTAGGAAGCGGTCGTTCATTTTGTTAATCAAAAGCTAAATATAAGTTTTAACTTTCGCAGCGTTTGTCTCTACTTCGCAGTACATTTAATTAAAAAAAAGTAAGACAGGCAAATAAAAATTGAAAACAAGGTTTAAATTGCACATAACAGCATTAGATTCTGTGGTTTACAAGTACAATGGCTTCGGTTCTTATCTGCGTAGTTACTCAGTTTATTTTCGCAAACCATTTGTAGCAACCGTGTCTAATATTTCCTGCAACTAGCCCCAGTTATTTACTTGACATAAAAAGATAAAAAACAAAAAGATAAATTTATCCATACTTTCTTAATTATACATGAAAAACTTTCTCCTTAAGCCGCTCAACAATAAAAAGAGGCAGTGACAGACACACAAAACATGGAAACGAGAAAGGGAGAAATTCCACCTTGAATTTTTGGACGAGTTAAATAAAGAATTGCGATTATGTTCCTGTAAATAAAATAGCAATATGAGAAGAGATGGAAAACAAAGTGGTTGTACTTTGGAGTAAAAATTCAATGCGTTTTTTAAATCATTTTTATTCCAATTGCTACAACTTTTACACAAAACAATCAATTAAATGACACTTGTAAACCATATATCTTCTCTTCTTTCTATACCAACACCGTTGACACTTTCCCTTCATTGCCATTCTTTTTCATTTTTCAAATGAAAAATTCAAACCTGTTTCTTTCTAAAAGTCCTTTACAGTCTTGCCTCTAAAGTCTACCTTTCCATCTACCAAACTTCCTTTGCATTTTAAAACCACGTTACAATTCAACATTCTCTCGAAAACTAATTTTCTGATAAATTACTAAACTACATTTAAATTGTCTTACATTCATACTACTATAAACTTTTATTTACATAACGTTAAAGCCTAAACATTTGAATCGTGCTTTTTTTAACTATAATTAAAAAATTAGAAAGTAAATTCTGAAGAAAAACGAGTCTACATAGACAGCATAAAACACTTTTTAATTTAAAAATAATTAATAATTCTTACAAGTTAACATCATTAACCAAAAGAACAAAAATGACATTAAAATACTTGATCGCCATATGTGTAAACCGAATAAATTTCCTGAGGGAAAATCAAACCATTCGTAACAACTACTGACCTTTTTTCTGCAATAATTTCTTTAATCGTTACACCTTGTTTCTTGGTCATGGCACAAATTAAATATTTTAAAAGACGTCTTTTCACACTTTGTGAAAAGCTCATTATGACATTAAACAATAATTTTTATCAGATTAAAATGTATATAAATTGATTATCTATTTTTAAGGTCTGTTTGGAATGCACATGTTTTAAATTTTTTTCACTTGAATTAAGCGCATGTTTAAATGACTTAAAAGGTTTAAATATATTTCACAATTATTATTCATTAATAATGAATCACCACATCTGATAGAATTTTTGGTGTTGCTCTGCTACATTTAAATGTTCATTTTGCAGCCTTACGAGGCTATTTGGATAATTTCTTGATAGACTTCTTACCACCTGATATCCCTTTTTTGCATAACATCATGCAATTTGCTTGAGGAATGGGTGGTGCTGCCAAACATTTCAAAATGCAATCCATTTTGCCGCCAGTTCCAAACCCCTTGGAATACCTTTTTTCTCGTCTTCCAAGGGCAAGTGGGCTTGGGTACGCAACTTCCGTTTTATTTTTACCGTGTTTCATCGAATGAAGTCTAGGAACAAAATATGGTGAAAAAGCCAGGGCAAGGAAGCCCAAAGAAATTACGGCAATTAAAACGAGGACACAGACTGAAAGAAAAAACACAAAAAATTAAATTGTTGAATTAAATAAAGTAAAATTACAGGAGTGGTTCTTTACCAGCTTTTTTATTGCTTTCCCGCGGCATCTCGATCAATTTTTTTATCCAATCAAGTTACTTTCAAAACCCAAACTTCCAGACTCCAAAGTTATAAAGTTTTCTGAAAGTTCAAAAAGGTGTGAAAAGCTATTAGATTATTAGTGCATTCAAGTTTGTCAATTATTCCTAGAGCTGTTGCATGAATGATTTTTTTAAATAAAAATAAGTTCAGTTGCATAGTTAGTATGCTGCATAATGCCTTTAAACGAATACAATAAGGGTTTATAAAAACGCATGTTTGATTATTATTATGATGGGAATTTATTTGTAGAAAAGTCAAAGTTTGTGTATCATTATTTTGGAAAGCAATTTGAAATGGATCTCGAAATAGATAAGAAAGCGGATTCCGTCTGACGGAAAAATGAAAGTTCTCACTTGAACAATTTTGACTTTATTTTTCTTATTGAGACAAGTTTTTAAATTTTAAAATTGAACAAGCTCACAACAGGTAATGAGATAACATCGATATAATTGCTTGTCAAGAATCACTTTTTTCGGTTGCCATGCTAAAACCTTTTCAAAATTACAATTAAAGTCTGTGTTAAAAGCAAGGAATATTCAACGAATGCTTTTGATTCACTAACACGTGCACTTTAACAAAAACGTAAAAAATCTGAATTTTCACTGTCAAATTGAAAAAAGTAATCGTAGAAAGATTAATATTTTTACACAGTTTTATGATAATGACTGTAATATTTTTCGTGCACAAGTGTTGCTTTGGGCACATGAACTTAATATCACCCATCACTGTATTTTTAACGACAACAGCGGCTTTAGTGAGAAAAGCTGCAAATTAGCCAAATCCTTAGAAATACATAAGAACGAATTTTAAAAACTTATTTTACACTTACCAAATAAACTAAGTTTAAAAGCTTAAAGAGAACTTCCAGGAACAACTGTATTCGCCCGGCACGTGAGAGTTACTGTGAAACTGGAAAAAAGTAACATGGAGAGGTGTGGAGTCGGAGTGAGTGAGAAAAACTTTCTCCTCACACAACATTTTTGCTCCACAAACACACGCATCTTTACTCGTTGCTCTCAGCATGGGTTCCTCTGAATTCACGCATTAAATATCCTTCACTTTCTTTCAATTTTACTGTCAGGTAAACAATATTTGGCCCATACCGGCTTTGGCTTGTATTAGATTTAACATATCCTTACAAATTTCCAAAAGTAAAGGTTGTCATTGAATGATTTGTGTACTTATGGCGATATTACCCGGCTTTTGCATGCCACAATCCGCAACAGAAGAACCGGTATTACCACATACTTATAGTATTGAATTCGCCAAAGTGAAAGCTGCTTTAAACACTGAATTGTTTCCCAACAAAAACACATGTAAAACAAAATAGTGAATGGAGGTTGATGTTGGCTTTGTCTAGCATGATGGGGGTTTAGTCTGAAAGAAAGGGTGTTTTTTAGGTTGGAAGGGAAAGTAGACGGAGAATGAACAAACCAGATACAGATGGGTATGCTAAAATGAAGGATTGTTATTACAGTTGTTCATACATCAGGAATTTCTGTAGTTGCGGAATCGCTTCACAAAACCATCGACGTAGTAGCAGGAAGGGAAAAATCATTGGTTAAATAACTGAAGAAAAAACAACACTTATTTTATAGCTTAATCCCTTTTTAGCCCAGTTTGATTCGCTAAAAATCTAATTCCCATTGTGAAGTCATCAGTGAAGGACAAGAGATAAAGGACAGAATAACATGGATACTAGTTAATGCTTCAAATGCTTAGAATTAAAACAATGGGATCAACCTTTGCACTTTTTAAAAAAGCACTCAAGTAATATCCTAATAACTATTAAGCTTTGTCCATATGATTGAAAAAATTAAACCGGACGTAATTTCCAAGAACTCAACTTATGCATTATCAGAATTACAAATTCTTTTTGATTATTATTGAGCAAGCGTATGTTTCCATTAAAACCACTTTTACAAGAAATTATGGAAGTGAAATGTCCGCCTTTTTAGAAACAACTGTCGAAAATAACTACTTTTAATTAAATACTTCTCTTCATATCCTGCTTAAACTAATTGGGATGGTTTTTACGTTTCATATAACTAATCTAAAAGTTTTTTTACCTTGTGGTCTCCTTGGCTTGCAAACTGAATTAGATTTTGCGTAGGTTTTTATCCCTTTTCACCACATATTAAAGCATTGAAGTTTGTTCAGTTTGAAGTTGAAATCTAACCAAATGGAAATGACTTGTGAATGAATTGAAGCCTTTGAAAACCAAATCCTAATCAGTTCATTGTTCTCGCCTACGTGTAATTCTAAACTTGATAATTTTCCCCTGATCTCTATCCTGCTTTAATGTGGAAAACTACAGGTATGCTTACAGGAAGGAAAAAGTTTTGACTTTTCCATTGAAGTTTTATTAAATTAGTAAATGGATTTCATATTTCTGCAAAAATTCATTGTTCGTTTTTCCGAAAGGAAGCGGATTTTTTGGAATTGGGTGGTTATTTTCGTGTTTATTGGAAATAATGCGATCAAACAAAAAATGTAGGTATTCAAAAATTGAAAATCTAAAGCGCACTGCTTGGTAATAGTAATCTGTAGGATTTTAGTAGCTTAAAGGATATGATTTGATCGTGTTATAAAATTCAAGGAAATTGACGTGGGTGTTTTTCAATTAAAACATTAGGATTTAATCAATGAACTAATTGCTTTTCCTTCTATTATGAAATTGTTCTTATTTGGACAAAACAAATTTTGAAAAATAAAGCAAATCCATGCATATTAGCAGATGGCATTAAGAAATTTCACATTTGACGTCTTGATAATAGTTTTCTTTTTAACGATTTTACTCTTTCTATTCGTGTACAACAATAGCCGCTAAAGAAACTGGTCTGATGGATGGACCAAAAAAACAGGTTATTTTCCCTTCTAAGTTGTACTAAACTTCAGTTGTATTCAAACTTTCTTTTTGGTGAAAAATGTTGACAAGCACAAAGGAAAAAGACTTGTAAAGGTGAATTGACAAGATTTCTCATGTTCAATAGGGAAATACGTTTGACTCATCATCAATTTAGATGCGGCTTTTAGCTTAAAAAAGAACGAACGTAGGGAAAATTAAGTATGTACACGAGAAATGTCAAGGTCAAAGGTGAGGGAAATCCGGAGAATGATGAAGTGTTGTCCCGTCCTTTCCATTCAATTTGGGAAAGTAAATTTCATTATTCTTTGACTCCATTCATGTTTCAGAACATTGCTGTAAAACATATGTTGATTGCTGGCTTTTAGAAAGAGGCTAGAGTGGCAAGTAATTTGATGAGCTAGTAAATTGTTAGATTATTTCAGACACGTATTTTGAAATTTCCACTTTAACTGCTCAATTGCAAAATGTTTTTTTCTGTGTGGATTTTCCAATGTGTGGGTGGACAACCCTACAAAAAGCAAGATTGACGAGGACTTTGTTTAAAAAAACTTGGAATGTCTCATTAAATTAACTGGAATGGATCAAGGGATGGCTCAATTACAAGAATCTCATGTGTAAAAATAGCTACATGTTTAGCAGACTCTGCGTTGTTAATGCTGGACTTTCCATTGAATTTGGGAGCGACATACCCTTCAAAAAAACTCTGGAATGCCTGTTTAATATAAGCCAGCAAGATCACAACCAGACCGATATCTAATGTGGTAAAACCTGAGACATTCGAATTATTGAAAAGAAGAAAAAATTCGGAGTTTTCTATGCTTTCGTTTCTTTCCTTGAAATACCTTAAAAACACATTTATGAACGGCGGTGAAATCAAAAGAGTGATAAAGTGAGGTTATGATTATTTAGGATGATCAATAATAAAAAATTGTATTGTTTATAAAATCATTTATCTTAAATACAAAATAAATTTATTTATCAAACCATTTTTATTTTAAAATTAAACAATAATTAATACGGAAATTCAATCTTACACATTTTGCTTTTACAATAAAAATTTCAATTTTATTAAAATTTTGAAATTACGCATGCTAAATCTGCTTGATGGTGTTCAAAATACTTTTTTTCATAGAAACTACATTTTTATTTGCGTTCCATATCGCAATAATTTTTATTTCTGTTTATTTGCCTTATCATAATCATACCCTGCGAAAACTATTTTAGCAATAAATGAAGGAGCCTACATGCATTAATTAGCTATTTTTAATCTAGGCATAGTTTTTATCCCAAAAATTGACTTTAATTATACAACACACGAGAAAAATTGACTCCCTTTTAAACTAAATTACATTCCATGATTCAAAAACCGCAAATGTTTTTATTTTTTTAAACCTTGGTCGTTTTGGATTTTATCGGCAGATCAACCATTTCAAAAACTGGTTCCTCGTCCTCGTCATCGTTTACTTGTTCACCACTGACGGGCTCGGGTACACAATTGATCCCGCATGGGTCATCGCAACCCAAAGATCTGGAATCCCTCCCCCCAAACTGTGTACTTGAAACGGTTGCATATTGAGGAGGAAGAACTTCCCACCAGTTATCAGTGTTTTCCTGTGAAGGTTTCTTACAACGTACACACAACAGTAAGAGGAGAACAACCAAGCAAATTCCTACAACTATTGCTACGGCAATTGCTGAAAGAAATATAATTACAGGAATGTACTGAAATATTTTCTTTTTAGAAAGAAAAACTTTTTATTAACCGTTTTACCTGAATTTGTCCAATTTGCATTAGGGGAAGCTGACAATTTATCAGATGGAAATGGAACCATGATGAAAGGTTTGTTCAGAGGTTCAGATTTTTCTACAACTTTCAACAAGACGGAGTTTGCAAATTGTAAGCTAAAAGCAAGATTTAAAAAATATTTTTACTCAATTTATTAAACAAGGTAAAAAATTATTTGAAGAAGCCTGACGAAAGGCTAAGGTAGCCTAAACCTAGGTAGTATAAAATTTTTAGTAGCTGTTTACTTTCTAAAGGTGAAAGCTGTCTGACACATTATTTCTTTTACAAAAACCAGACATTGTCTAATTTGATTAAAATAATGATGACAGGGTTACTTTTATGCTATATTTTCCAGTTGGCTAACTCATTTGCTTCTTTCTCTTCATTATTACTCAAAAGAGCAGGGAACTTAATATCAATTTAATTACAAATTTTGCTGTAAATATTTTGACCAGATGGAAAATAAGAAAATATCAAATATCCTTTCATTTTTGAAGCCTCTTGTTGTTTTGCTTTTCTTTTGTAACTAGTCCAGGTCAACATTTTTAAATTGTCTTTATTTTACCTGCTTCTTTATCCACCAGCAGAAAATATGCTACTACGCAGTTTATGAAAATTTTATATATTACTCCTATACTCTCACTATCATGTTTAAAAAATAATGCTGACTTTCTCCTTTTTTGCAAAAAAACTTATCTTACTTTAGCCAGTTTTAATCAAACTTGTTTGCTTTGTTTGAACTTGTTTATAGTTAAAAGGTAAAGCTAAAAACAGCTGACAAATGTATATAGTAGTTGACATCCTTGCATAAAAAGTAACAAGCAGAATTTTTTAAAAATGTTTCTTTGAACTGATTGGCTAATATGTATTTGAAAAGACTAGTTTTTAAATGTAATTGATTTGCGTTGTTTTTGCTGCTTTCTACAGAATTTTATTCTGTAATATATGCTTGCAAAAATATAAGATATGTCTGCAACTTGATGAATAATGTAATTAATTTTTTGTGGGTTAAACTTATGTTTTGTAAAAAAAGACGGGTGAGCAAAAAAGGGGTAAATAGTTTATAAGAGTAAGTGCAACCAAGGTTGATAATGATTTGCAGGAACACCCGATATTTTTAAATTTCAATGCACTTTATAAGTCAAAATAATATTTTTAATAGTGTAAATTTATTTTTTTATTTTTGGCAGATATGGAACCAATCTTTATCAATAAAGTTGCTAGTTCTGGGAGTAAAGACGTGCATCATAATGTCGTCTCATCATCTTCAAGAAGAAATCATCATTTTAAAGTTTCTGGATTTGCCTGTCACCCGAGCTGACAGAGACCTGGGTAGCACCATCGACCCAGGAATGACCTTATCCAACAATACAGCAAACCCTCCCATGCCTCAATTGCAACTTCCCCATCAGTGCAGTACTTTTTTCTTCTTTTCAGTAATACTCTTCCTTGAGGTTTTTTCAGTACTGCTTTCACACTTAAGATTTATGGGATGACCTTGAATCAGCAATATGCTGTTTCATAGGCGACTGTTACAAGGTGAGACAATTTGAGGTATTCAAAGGCAAAAATATATTTTTTCTAACACAAAATTAATTGTCGCCGACTGTTCATGATTTTTTTAATTAACGGAAGTAAAAATCTGCATTTTGTAATAAGCTTTAAATATATCCAAGAAGAGTGCATCTACTAAGAATTCAAAGACCATTTATCACTTTTTATTCAATCAAGCTAATAAATTGAATACTTGTCAACAAAAAACTTGTTATTTTTCAAAATGAATTGAACAACAAGAACAAAGTTACTTTCTAATAAAATAGATCTTGCATGATTTGGGAAAGATTGTTCAATAAAATATATTTAAAATGAAGACCTATTCCCCAGCAAGGCTAACATGACAGCATATTTTTCTATAAGTATGTCAATTGAATTCCATGAGATTGTTTTGTTGTTGTTTAGGTGGATAAAATCACGAGAATTCAATACCAGCCGGAGAAAGCAGACTGATTTCAAGAAATTATTCTGAATTTGTTTTAATACGTGTTTTTCAATAAAGCTGAAGTGTTTTTCTCACCCAATTTTCAATTGCAATTGTATAAACAAGCAATAATGTCTGAGCTTTCCCATTGAAACTTTTTAATTTGATTACGAAAGAACCTAAAACAGTTTAGAATTCAATTTTTTCCATGAATAAAAATACCTTTTTGTAACTTAAATTCACATTAAAATTCAATTTGCATTTATTTTCAAGATGTATTCAAGATGAAATAGGAAAAACATGAATAGGTAAAAAATGAAAACTCAGTTTGCCCCGGGTCCAGAATAAATCAGAGTTTATCGAAGGAACCCTTCTGCAATTGGCAAACAACTTCTCTTGAGCACCCGCACTATTACAAACACAAAAACGTGATTTTCTGAACACTATCGTACTTTCCCTCAAACCCAGACGCCTTTCCCCTTTCAACCTTGTCCTGCTAAGTTTTAACACCGCTTTGGGATAAAAACCAACAAATAAGCCTTTGTTTGTGGTAAAAAATATAGCTCAAAAATTCTGACCTGGGGCAAGGTGAGTTGGAAAATGCAGTACAAATGAAAAAATACAAGTTTTTCCTAAGAATAAAAAATACTATTTATTACTTAAAAGGTTTACTTACCGGTTTACAGGTGTACTCTGAGGACTTGCAAATATCCAATTGGAGGAACCAGCACTATTCAAAAACGTTGATTGTGATGGGATGGGATTAACAACGGCTGCACTCACAAAAATTTCTCCGTTTTGCTTTGCACTGCAAGAAACTAGCTCAACTTTCTTCGCTGCAGGCTCACCAACTAGTGACATAAGTTGGCGTTAAGTAAAGAGGGAAAATGCATAGAAAGAACGTGATCAGGGAATACCCAGAAAAAGTCGAGAGGCATCCTCCGCAAATAAAACCAGACGGGGCTGCGCTCTGCTCTTGCTTGAGTTAAAATTGCAAGATGTTCCTTCATCTTGTTCTCTCTTTTCCAAAGGTGTAAATCAAGCAATCTGCTTGGTCATCTTCGTCATCACGACCGCTTCCCGTCTTTCCATTAGAAACTTATTAATGTCAACCTGTCTTGTCACTTCTATTCTACTAATAGACAATGTCACCGTGTCAAATATTTTCCATTGCCTAAATACCAAGTAATTTCTGCCAAACAAAACTGTTGTCGCAAAAGATCAAGGTCTTTAGAGTCTGACTTTGACATTAAAAAATAAAACGAATGTGATTGTGATTAAGAAACCACAACATTAATCACTATTTTAAGTGCAAATGATTTAATTATTTTCTAATAGCTGTAAAGGGATGAAAAGCTTCTGTGAAATGCATACCAGATGAAAGTAATCAAAGGAAAACGTAGTAGACCTAGTACTCCTAATTTAAATCAAAGTTTATAAGGAACACTGAGGTAACTGAGTTTAAAGGTCGATAACGTTTTTGTTTTTTTTATTTGTGAAAATGCATGCCAGGACTAACAAGCAAAGTTTTCTAGGTACAGATCCCTATGTTTTATTTGGTATAAAGCACTGTCCCAAACTTTGGAACGCCGATTTGGTCGAA
>JAANSO010000532.1:0-29216 GCA_036507315.1 Lepidocyrtus fimetarius
AAACAAACGTTTAAAAGGAAAATTTAACCCTTTTAAAAATGTTTAAACAAGGCCATGTCTGTTTACAAAGACAATTTAAACAAAGAAAAAGATTGTTCTTTATTTTTAACTTGTTTGAACTTGACCAATTTAATAAAAGAAATTGACTATTCCAGATCTCCTTGTTTGCTGACCTATTTTCTTTGATAAAAACCCTCCAGAAAATATCCAGAACAAGTAGAAAGTGGTTTTTTGAGGTTTGATAAGTCTGGAACAATTGATATCATCCTCAGAGAAAAGGAAGAAGGTGTGGTCATGCTTGCGTGATCAACTGTTGGCTCTATAAATAAACTCTGTTTCTTCATCCTTCCTCACTATTAAAAATATCATTTATGGACAATTCGTTAACTTCCCTAGCGAAGAAAATCAGTGAACAAAAAAGCTGATATTCAATTTGTTTGTCTGAACAAATATCAAAAGGGAGGTCTATCGATTTTCTATTGAATATCCTCCTAAATAAAAAGGAAACTACTTACGAAGGTGAAAAGATAAATGATGATTACTTTGGCAATTAACAGATCACAGAATATCATTAGAACCCTGTCAGTGTGTAAATGTAAGCGAGAAGTAATCTAAAAAGGAATTCAATATCTTTCTTCACAAAAGAAACTTCCTGGAAGGAGGAACATTAAGGAAATTCGGTTAATATCCCATGACAAAAGATTATTCAAAAGAATTTCT
Source organism: Lepidocyrtus fimetarius (assembly GCA_036507315.1). Taxonomy (NCBI): domain Eukaryota; kingdom Metazoa; phylum Arthropoda; class Collembola; order Entomobryomorpha; family Entomobryidae; genus Lepidocyrtus; species Lepidocyrtus fimetarius. The sequence continues at coordinate 721 of JAANSO010000532.1, forward strand.
TGTAAAACTTCGCTATAACGGTTTAAACCTCCATTATAGCAGAGGTTCACTGTAACTACCACACAGGGCGATACAGTTAATCTGGTATATTAATTTGAGGTCATTTTTAACAATAATTTTTAACATGAGCCAATTCATTTCTGTTTCATGCTAGCTTTTTAACAAGGGAAAAGTGTAAAAATGAACTCTTTTCTGCAACACATGGCGCCACAGGACACGTTTTTGAGATTTGCCAGAACAAAATTTAAAAGATTGCAAGTTTTCATGTCCAACAGTTTCCCTGTTTTATAATCCTACTAGTTCTTGTTCAAAGGGGAACCACCACCATTTTGTATGTCAATCTGTAAATTAATATGACCTCCACATTAATACATAGTCAATTGGGTGGAACATTGTAAACAAAATGAATTCTGACATTTTTCTTTCCCGAAGGAATTCTTAATAAAAATTGACTCAACACGATTTAGTAATTAGCCCTCGAGTTACCAAAAAGCCATTTCCAAAATATTCTCAACTTTGAATTGCCAAACGTGACTATTGCATTGAAAAATTAATAATTTAGAAATTGCCTTCATAAAACAAAATTTAAACCATTTTCACAATGGCCAGAATTTTGTACGTAGTCTGTAATTTTAAAAGGGAAATAGCAAAGGGGAAAACAAAACACGATAGTAAATGATAATTTGCAACAAATTTTGTACTAAAAATGAACTATGGCCATTAACATTATCCAAAAAGATAAAAAATATTCAGCTAAAAGCAGGCACACTCCAACCGTTATATTTTCCCGCATATCCTAAAAAAGGGAAACCGGGATCGATCGAAATAGTGAAATGAGAGCAAAATAGATAGGGACGGAGAAACTGCTTTCCCTTTCTTCCATTAAACACGGAAAGGTAAACAGTCCACTTTGTCCCTAATGCCTACATTTCCGTTATTTAAACCCTTCAAAAGCTTTCTCTGATAATAGCAGGAAAACGTCTTCATTTTCACTACAAAAGTGACTACAAAGGCGACGGCGTTATTAAATGACAGTTCTGCTTCTTTATCCCTCTCGTTTCAAAACTTGAAATGCAGGCTCATTATTTTCTTTAACAAAGATCAATTCATGATTGGTTATGAACGAAGAATACTCAAACTCCGCTATATTGGGCTTCCCTTATAATGAACAAGCCTCAATTTTAAAGTGTATAACGTACTATGGTAAGGTTCGCTATACCTAATTCATCACTATTTAATTAATTTTTACTGAGAAAAATTTCTTTACGAATCATTAAATCTAATGAAGTATGACGAGAGAATTTACTTTTTTACATTTATTTTCCCCTTTCCCTCTCTTGATGCCCATGACTAATTACAAAGAAAAACGATTAAACTGAAAGTTTAATATTTTTGTACAGTTCATTCAATCCTTCGACAGATCCACCTGAACAACCGCATCATTTCACAAAGTCGAAAATGATTTCCAATTTTTCACATTTTCTGCATTATACGCCTTTAAGATTTATTTTTTATCACAACAACCGGCGTGACTTTCTGGTAAACCGTTGAAATAATATTTTATGATCTCTTCACATGCATGAAGCTCATCAAAATAATAGCAAACTTTGTGCAACTTTCTTTTCTACCCTTTTAAGTTTTCGTTTTTAGAGACGAAAAGGGAAAAGGGGAAAATTAATTATTAAAACCATCTTGGACATTATAATTTATATTCCTTAATAACAATTACATTTCATTGTAGCGGAAGACGATTTAGTCTTCCCGTGGAATTTAAACTCCATAACGGATGGTCCACTATAGCGGAGTTCCCACTGTTCATCATCATCATAGATAAACATCAATGCAGATATTAGAAAGTTCTCGTGTCAATAATTTTGAAATGGCCCGTAGATCATAAATATTTTATTAGATCGTCCACCGTCCACTTTATATAGTTTCTACACCGGCACCGCCACCCACCTGCTTTTATCAGACAATGGACAAGTGGCGGAAGGAAGGGAAAGGTGGAAAAGTAATTTTTCTTTTAACTCCTTTCCCACCATTCTCTTAGACCCTGTTCATCAATAATGCCAGGAGTATTTCCTTGTCTCTATTGCATGTTTCTAATAACCCGTAAACCTCTTCCCCAAGGCCGTGATGTTATTTACGGACTTCTAAAGTGAAAGGATATTGCTTTTGTTGGAATGGATTGCTGGATTTTTTTACAATTTCAGTTGTAATGTTTCTATTTGCATGTGCGCAGTGCTCGAAATGAAACTTGCATTTTTCCTATTTTCGCATGCAAACCTAAATGGGAACAAAGTGTACAGAAAGTACAATTTTTCTATTCTTCGTGTATATCACGATCATCAGAAATTGATTAATATCTAAGTTTTAAGTGAAATTTTAAAAGAAATGTAGGTAACCAGGTTTCTTTAAAAACTTGAAGTGGCTAACTATCAAATCTGAAAAATAGCAAACTTTGAAAACTTAATGATATTGACACGTTAACTTAATTGTTAGCAAAAAACATTTTTCAAGTGTCATTCTGTCGAAGAAAAACTACAGTTAATTATTTAAAAAGTGTTGGGGGACAGTTAACACGATTTTGCAATTACTTTGTACAGAAACAAAAGATAATTTTGTGAAAACATTCAATCATAATTCTTTAAGGAAACAACCTTTTTGTAAACGTTGTTTTCACACATCGCAAAACACGAACCCTTCCTCTGTAAACACTTCAAAAAATAATTAATTTGCAAGTTTATTAATAATTATTGCTAAACAAGATTGTTTTTGTTCATTTGAACCAGAACGGTTTAAAAATCTCTCAATCGCTGACTCATAGATAGAAACGGGGCTGTCCATAAATAACGATAAGTAACAGCCTGTCTATCTTTTTCGGCAAATATTGTTGAAAATTCGCATTTTTGAACTGTTCCCTACCAAAGTTGAAAAATCTTATTGAGGGATTCAAGAAAGTGAAAATTATAAAAAATCTGATACAGATACACATTTAAATCAACATTATTATAACAGATAGAAGTACACAAGTCACGGTTCGTTTCTACTTAACCTTATTCTTTATCGACCAAGAAATTATCAAAACCATCACTCCCAATCACAATGCCTTTAATGATTAGATTTTAAGTTAGAAATGCTGATTTTTTATATGTCACGTTTTTGTAGGCAAAATACAGCATTAAAACTTCCCTTTTCAAGCATTCATCTCATCTAAAAAATCAAGTTAATGAGAGTTGCGGATATTGTAATGTCGATGATATTATTCCTATAACATTGTATTTAACGACGATGGTGATCAGATTGATTGGGATAATCTAATGGCAAGAACGCATGCTTCCTTCCTATTACATTTGCATTCTTTCTCATGTTTAAATGCGCTTGATTTTAACATGGGTAGTGCACACACACACATTTATTTCCTTATCATTCATTGTTAAATCCAACTCGAGAGCTCTACTCAACATATTTTGTGAAGAGTACTCTCACAAATTTAAACTCATTTAAAATTCCTTTTAACCACAACAGAGTTGAAAACAGTGTTGGTGTTGAGGGGACAGAGCGAGCACGCGTTTTTAACGTGAGTTGTTAGTCCTAAATTACGAATTTACTTTTCTCGGTAAAAGTTTCCGTGGTTTGTAAATAAGAAAAATAAGTTTTGCGACATGCGGAGAACTTTCGAACCAATCGCGTTTGAAAAAAATAGTGGGAGTGATTGGTAATTAAGTTAACAAGTGAATGTCAGCTTATTTAGAAAAAAACAAGGTGAAAAGTGTTGACATAGTTGATTTAATGGTAAGTGCCAACTAGAATAAATCCTCGGGAGTTTTATCCTTTTTTTGTGGGATTGGCGAATTGGCGAAGTCATCATTTTTTGATTTAATTAGGCTGACGTGTTCTTCCTAATCAATATTGGCATTGAATTCACTACCTGTTTCAATATTTGCTTTTGTTTCGAGTGTTGGCCAAGTGAAAACATCTTTTAAGAAAAGGTGACATTGAGAACGGGATCTTGTCATACAACTTTGAATAATAATTTCGCCTCTTAAATTAAATTTGAAGCTTTCTATAAAGGCGTTGAGCCGTGACTGCAGTTGTCATTCAAATTTTCTTTTTGTTCCACTTATGGACTGTTGAAAACGTCAGCCACCTGTCAAAATATTATTAACAGCTTCAATTACATCACGTCTCTTCTATTCCCATCCATAATTATTTTTCAAACTAGCGCCGATTTTTAACTATAATTACCATCTAAAAAGTTTTTCTCAACTAAAATCTGTTAAACTCATGAACAAATGGTACGTTATACCCAAACTTTAAAATTTACTTGTCCACTATAGCGGAATTTCACCAGTGAATATTTTAGCTGTTTTGTCTGATTATAATAATTTCCTCGTCAGTATTTACCTTCATGTGAGCAAAACAATAATTATTACTTTGGTAATGCAATATCCAAAATATCCTTTGTCTTTTGTTTTGAAAAATATAGATTTTGTAAGAAAAGGATATCAAATTACTGTACCCAAATTGGGATGTACAGTTTTTGCAAACTCCGAAGCCTATCATTTCTTGATAATTCTCCTGGGAAAACTCTGAATATTATTTTGCATTTTATTAGTTTTCAAGAGAAAAAGGAAACGGAGTTTCTAATTTAGCAAAGGAGCTCATAACCTTGCAAAATCACGGTGCTCACGTAAAACATGAAAAATGATATCGCCGGAGGTAGTGTTTTTATTTTTAAAGTGGCTTTCTTGTAATTTGATACAAATTCTTCTTGTCTTTTAGCTGAAGGTGTTGTCAGTGGTTTACTAAAAATTTAAGAACAAAGCCTATTTAGACATCGGGTTTGTCATTTCACACCGTCAACATCTAAACAAAGAGACACTACTCATATTACTTGCAAATATTTCCCAAAAATATCACATTGCATATTTTTTACTATACTGTTTGGGTTTTTAGGGTAAAACAACTCAAAATATGTTAATTAACGACAGTGACACGATAATAATGTCAAAAACTGCAATAAAATATTTTATAGCTAGTCTAGTTCTTATTTCCCCAAACTCTAAATTAATTTTTAATTATTGAGGAAGTTTAGCTGAAATTACATAATTTACCTGATAAGCTTAGCTTCATATCTGTTAAACCCAGAGTCATAGTAAAAATAATCTTTTCATGCAGGGGCTGTTGTGGTTTCTGCTCACATTTCGCATATTATGCAGTATGACGTTGAATTATTTTATCTCTACGTGAATTCCATCTTAAAATCCTCACCTGTTGTGAAGCTGTTATATTATTACACATTTTTATCACGAATTCATACAAAGGATACTCTAATGATAAAAAAACCAGATACGATCTTAACTTTGGACTCATTTCTACTTTACAAGCTGTAATTTTTGTGCAATATGATTACTACGCGAAATGTTTTTGTGCACCTAAAATTATGATTCCTGCTAATTTGCTAGCTAAAACCAGCAATTTTTATGTTGTTATGAAACACAACTTTGTCATAACGAATCTAATGTTTCAACATAACTACTTGTTCACTATTAGGAAGGCTCACTATAGCGGAGTAAAAGATTGACAATGATTGAGAGTTGTTGATGGTTTCAAAATAAAAAAGGATGATGTTAAAAAATCCCTGGTTTGTATTCTACTTGCAAATTGTGATATTTGATAAAAAAGTCATACAGAGTCGTATGTTCCTCCCACTCTCGTCTTTGTTTACGCTTTGTTATGAATATGCATTGTTTGAAAAGTTTAATTCAATATTCAGTTAGGTTATTAGCAAGTTGGTGGAGGTTTTGAATTGCTTTTGAGGATTGAGAATGGTGCGTACAGCAGAAAATGACGCTTCTGTCAGGATCCCACTCGGTCTTCTTTTTTTAAACAGTTGCAAATGTGCTTTTGAGGATTCATGATGTATTAAAAGAATATTCCCGATTTTTTGTCGGGACTTTTAAAAATTGTGCGTGAATGTGTAACTTAATGGATAAAAAAGATAGTTTTGGAATTATTTAAAAAACTCCGCTTAAAAAAGATTTAAATAAAACTTGTATAAGGTTCACTATATCAAAGTCTGGTTAAAAATTGCTGTTAAGTTTAGGGATTTATAATGGAGCTGTAACGTTTTCTATTAAAGACGAAGTTAATTAAAATCGTGTTTATTTAATGAAGTGAAAAAATGGGAAGTGAACGTTGTTGATACGGTGCGTTTGTCAAGAAAAAACTTGCAAAACAGACATCCTTAGAAAGCTGACAATGACTGAGAAAAAGTGAAATTCTAAACAAAGCTTTATCAAAAGATTAATTTGTGCAATTGGTTTGAGTTTTTTAAAGATAAATGACTTGTTTGTTTTCGGTTGAAAAAAATCAAAGAAAGTCAAGATTTAAGAAAAGTTTGCAAAACAAAAGGTTTTCTACAAAAAAGTTGCGCTCTATTTAAATAACCGGACGAAACTACTTTAAATGCAATTGTTTTTGTCTTGCTTCCATGATTTTTTAAAACGACAATTCTGCACACGACACGTTCCAACTGACTTCCTGTGCAAACAAAAGCAATTTCATTGCCGCCTTCATTCAAGAAGCTGTTCAAAAATGTAAAAAATCGTCATTTTTTTGCAATCCTGTCCACCCATTTGCATGTCACATCGTTATCCTTTTTTAACCAGACTTTAATTAGTTCTTTAATGGGGGTTCCTATGTGGTTAAGCAAACAACCTTTAATTAAATAAACAAATTCAATCGTAACATAAAAAATTGTCAGCTGATGTCTCTAATTAAATTGTCCAATTTGATTATTAAATTCTTGTTTTATCAAAGCAAACGAGCCGGCCCTCTTTGCAATTCGAAAGCCACATTATTAAACTATGCATTATTTAGCCAGTAATAATTACGTTTTTGTTTTAAGCTATTAAAAGCTGTAGAAGAGTAGCATCTCCACCTGTTTTTATTATTCTGAACACGAACATTGTCAATTGTTGGATGGTGGATTATACAAATTTTATGACCTATTTACTCAAGGACTTTTCTACATCCTCTAATAAATATCCCTCCGACTTCTAAAACTTATTCAATATAGATTAAATACTCTTTTTCGTATCTGTTGCATTGTTTTATGAATAAATACATGCAACTTTTTGCAAACATGAATGAATTTGTAGAATATAAAATGAGCTAGAAAGCTTGGAAGTCTGGCTTTAATGCAAGTATTGCACATGTGCTTTTAATAATACCTTGCGACCTTGAGCGTGGTTATTTACCAATTGTAGTGTTTGTCTATTAAAAGCATATTTTGGATGTTTAAAGAGATGAGGAATCACGACGTTTAGAGGTGACCCCCATCTGGGATTTCTCATTCATCATCCTCTCAACTATTTTTGAAGCCAATTTAGCTTAATTCTGTTTTATTCTCTGAAGATTCTCGTTTTTAAAATGAAGCTTTCTCTTATTCAACTTGGGTGATATATGAATTGATTTCCAAGATTTAGCACGCTTTTCTCTGATAAAAAATCTCCAATTCTACCTGGGATTATGATTAACTGAAGATGTATTATGCAACGTCATCTTTTTATCTTTATAAGCCATTAAAAATTATGATTGTGACGACGAGAACGCACAGTCAAACTTTGCTATAACGAACCAGATACTAATAGTACATTAAACATTAGTATTTGCCAAAGAATGGTTTATTATAATGGAGTTCACTTTGGCATTTAGACTATTAAGTAAGGAATTTATCAAGTAGGTTTTCTCCTCCCTCGCACATGTACAAAAAAGAAATACTGGTATAAATATTGCAATTGATTTTTTCTGCGAATTTGCCACGAAAGAATGACAATGGGAAATAAAAAGTATTTCCACTTGGTAAGAATGGCAAATGTGTGACGAAGCCTTTTATGGGAAATATTACGAATAGAAATAAAGAGCACTCTTATAAAATGATCGTTTCGCCTTTCGCCATCTCAAATTATTTTGTTTTCGTAGGTGTTTAAAACGGTGCTAATTTAAATAAAATTTGTAAAAAAGACTTAAATGGAAGTTGAACTGATTGTTTGAAGTGTTTGTGAGAAATGAAGGCTGAACTGAAAAACGGTGTCGGAGGGGCCGAAAGAAACGGTCACTACCAAAACGGTGGTAAAACAGGGCAAAACGGGAGGAGTAACGGAATAAACGGTAACGGTGTTAACGGTACAAACGGTTTTCAAAATGGGAAATCAAACGGTGTTAGTCACTCACATCAAAGAGAACTGTACGAATTGGATCCTTCAGACACTCGCAATATAAAAGTTGTAATACGAAACGGTCACATTGTCGCAGGGGAGGAAACCCTGCCGACTAAAGACATTCGGAGGAGTCGGAAGGATCTCAGTAGTCCAAATGAGCTAAGGGCTTCCGGTATGAAAAAGGGAGAAGATTTCATCTGAGCAGAATATAAAAAAGTCCAATTAATTATTAATTTAATTATTTTCTAGGTAAAACGGTTTGCCAAGCCTGCAGAAAGAAATGTTCTGGGGAAGTGCTCCGCGTCCAAGATAAGTTTTTTCACATAGCCTGTTTCAAATGTAAAGTTTGCGGGTCGTCCCTAGCTCAAGGTGGGTTTTTCCTCCACGAAGGTGACTATTACTGTACCTCGGATTATCAACAAAGATGGGGCACCCAGTGTGGGGCTTGTGGCCGCTATGTGGAAGGGGAAGTTGTAACCGCTCTTGGAAACACTTATCATCAAGCTTGCTTCACTTGTGCTCGCTGTAGAAAACCTTTCCCAACCGGGGCTAAGGTTACCGTTGCGGGGAGGGAAGTGCTTTGTCAAAGATGTGTTAATATCCCGGTTGGACAAAGCTCTCCACTCCAAGCTTCCATAAGCACTGCCATACCGGATAATGCACGTGAGTTCCCAGTTTAAAAATTAACTACTTGTCCACTAAACAAAGTCTACTATAGCAAAGTCTTACTTTATATAATTACTGATATTAACATGATTTTCAGCTTGCGCCGGGTGCGGACAAGAGTTGCGGGATGCGCAAGCGTTGGTTGCTTTGGATAAGCAATGGCACATTTGGTGCTTCAAGTGCAAAGCTTGTGACACGATCCTTCACGGAGAATACATGGGAAAGTGAGTTTTAAACTTTAAATACCTCTTGAATTAAATTACTGAACCACAACTAACAAATTTTAACTTCCAGGGATGGAGTTCCCTACTGTGAAAAGGACTATCAAAAGAATTTCGGCGTGAGGTGTGCATACTGCAATAGGTTCATCTCCGGCAAAGTGCTTCAGGTACTCGCTTTCCTCCCCTCCTTGCTTTTTACTTTTTTAAAGAAAGGCTAACGCTTATCTTTTTGTAGGCCGGAGATAACCACCACTTTCACCCAACATGCGCCCGCTGCACCAAATGCGGGGACCCATTTGGCGACGGGGAAGAAATGTACCTTCAAGGTACCGCAATCTGGCATCCACGTTGTGGTCCAGGCCCAAATGAGAATGGAACCGTGCTAAATGGACTTGTCGAAAACGACCATCCCATTGTTGTTGAGGATCGTCCGGATTCTAAATTGGACCACAGTTGCTCCGTGTCTGAAACGCAAGTACGTAGCCATACAAAACTTTGGTTTTGAGTTTTTGCATGAAAGTTTGTTTGAATTTAATTTGTGTGTGTTTTTTTATAATTTGGATTTTTATTTTAACAAAAAATTAGTTTTCTTTACGTTCCCGAACCCCAAGCCTGAATGGCTCATTGTACTCTCCTTTTAACAGTTTGAGTCGTAAGGTTGGTAGCAAAACAACTTATTTTTATCATTTTTTCTGCTTTTCTTTCCTGCTAAAAATCCTTTCTTATTTTCTCCGTTTATGCTAAAATTCTTTACAAAAATGTTTTTCAGGGTAAGTAACAAAGTGGCGTGACTTGCTTTAAAATCTCTTTTCGCAGGATAAAATCTTCTTCCAGATTAAAATCCAAATTAAATATTGAAAATAAAAAAATTCAATTTTTACTCCTTACAGTACTCAGGATACAGAACTAGCAGTCCAGGGCTGATTCTCCGAGAATACAAGTCTCCTTATGGAGACGATATTACTCGGATTTACACATACAGTTATTTAACTGCTGAACCTACTCATGGCTACTTGAAGAAACCAATTGATCCTTATGATAAGCCACCAACTTCACCACATTTTCATCGGCCTCCTAGTAAGTACCCCGTCATAGCATAAAAATAGTGCGTCATACGCAGTCTGTTTAAATTATTTTTATTCTCAGGTAACTGTTCTCGAAGTAAATTGGCAATACAAAAACCAGGTTCTAAAAGTGGGATGAAGTCCATGGTAGAAAACCTGGTTTGTGAAACCCCACGTCCCCGCTCCCCCCACATGAACAATGAAGAACCAATTGAGCTAGCACATTTCCCTGGGGCAAAGCCTCCAAAACCAGATGAAAAGCCGAAAATTGAACGCGACGATTTCCCAGCTCCACCGTATCCATACACAGATCCAGGTTAGGAAAGTATACCTAATTAAAATTTAAATTTAAATGTAAACGTGTTTTATTATTTTAAGTAGAACGAAGGAAGCGTTGGTCCGACTCCTGGAAAGGAGTCTCCGCTTCGGAAGATGAAGACGAAGCAGATTCAGTTTTTAAACCGGAGGATGACCCAAAGTTAAAAAAGGAAGAAGAAGAATTAAGCAAAATCGCAACCGGGATTGGAAAAGTTTTTCTTCAAAATGTTAAAGAACGGGAGAAAATTCGAGCTTGGAAAATGTCACATTTGGACCCAAGAAATGCATCAAGGACCCCATCTGCAGCTAAAGAGCCTGCCTTAAAACTCCGCTATGATTCCCCACACAACGCATGTAAGTTTTTTGCAACGTGAGCGCATTTCCCAAATATTCTTTCTAAACCGTTAAACACAAAAAACGTAATAATTACAATTACGTGCATAGGGCTGTTAAAAACCAGGGCATATTATTTTCAAATCTTTTAAACTAACCGAATTTCGCTATAACGAACCAATCGTAACTCCTTTTCTGAGTTCGTTATAGCGGAGTTTGACACACAATAACAGCTTTGATTACATAACAAGCCCTTGGCTGTCGCATGATAAACAATTAACATTTCTTCTTTCCATATAACTTTCTCTTTCACTATTTCCAACATAAATTATTTAAAATGTGCAGCACCATCACGCAACTTAGACCATCCTAGACCCTGGGAAGAAGACGAAATTGATCGGTGCTCAAGCTACAGATCTTCTGTGGGCCGATCAGTTGGTACCATTCCAGCTTACAATGGTACGTTTCCAAGCAAAAAAAAAGATTGATTTAAAAAACAATCCGCAAAAAAATTCCAATCAATTCAAAATTCAAAAAATTGTCCCTGGGGTAGTTTTTTAAAGAAACGTTCCGAAGTTAATCAACCGTTTAGGTAGCTCACTTGCATGTTTTTGGAGTTCTATTTTCACTAATTCTTTCTAACATAATTAATTATTTAGCGACTCTAACCTCTGCTCTATTCTTTCACCTTCTTTCCGCAATTTTGCATGTAATAATCGTGTGTTTTTAATATGCAAATCTTTGCAAAAAATAAAAAACCTTTCTATGCGAACAGTGCCAAAACCCGGCTACGGTAAATCCGCTACGCTTCCTGCCGCTGGTCGGAATGGGGGTCCGGCTGGGATGATTGTAAGTTTTTATTTGGTTTGTGTTTGTTTAATTTTTTAATTGTTTTGTGTTTATATTTAAATGTTTGTGTTTTTCGTGTTTTTATGAGTTCTGTTTTTCACTTTAACTCTGTTTTTAAAGTTCAACACCACTTTAAAATTTTTGTTGGATTTTTATGCCTTTTCTACGTAATTACTTTCACTTTGAGACCCAGAAAGCAAACCTGAACAGAAATAATTTTAATTGCATGGATTTTAAACGTATCCACTAACAAAATATTTTTGATTTTTATAATTTTTGAAGCTGGTAAATAATTAATTTAGAGTAAAAACTATTTAAACTTAAAAAATAGGAAGTTATCAGTAGTACATATCAGATGAACTTGATTTTGTATGAAAAACTGATGCACTTATTTTAAAAGATTTAAATTTTGGCGCAGTAGCCACAGCTTAAGTAGAAATATTTTGTTGGTAGAAGTATATTCCCACTTAAAATACCGAAAGTCTTGCACGGTTTGCAAAAAAAACTATTTAAAAGGTTGGTTGGATGACTTTGAGGTCAGTAATTACGGGCGAAATTTAATTGGAATTTTTTACCTGGATTGGAAATAAGTGGGAAAAGGTATTTAAAATGTTGAATTAATGACAGTGGTAAGCTCACTGAGGCAAGCACCAAAACCGGGCTACACTTTGGCTCCAAGATCTCACACCTTCAGCAGTGTTGGTGGTGCTTCCAGCCAAGCTGCGCTGACCGTAAGATTTACAATTTTTTAAAAGTGTGGATTGTGCGAAAATTAGTAAACAGGGTTATATTGAAAAGCAGAACTCGTGAAAATTAAATCTTGTGTGGGTTAAATGATTAACTCTTGGCTTAAATTCTAGGCGGACTATCCATTTGGAGCCATGGGGGAAAAGACACACAGTACAGAGTTCAGTAGCGCTCGATCAGACAGTAAGGTTTTAATTATAAAATACTTTTTAAAAATAACTGGTATTTTATTCCCATTTCCCAATAGTTTCCACAGGTTCCATCACAGAAGCAGATAGAAGAGCGTTGGTAAGTTAATTAGTGCACTTGTAGTTAAATATAGTCTCACTACACAAAGAACACTTTTTTATTTAAAAACAGATCGGATGATGAAAGGACACTTTTGTTTTGCTAATTATAAATTAGGGAGCGGATATTAGAAGTTCAACAACCTACACCGGAGGTTTTCGTTACCCTTCAGCAAGTCCTCATTTAAGAAGGTCGTTACCAAACATGACCCCAGCAATGTCAACAGAACCGTTAAAAGTCTATCCTTATCATTTGCTAATGACTTCAAATTACCGGCTACCTGCGGACGTTGACAGAAACAATCTAGAGGTAACACACAAGTGTTCTTTTTATTATTAATTGCATTTTAGATTCCACAATTAATTTTATTTAATATTTTTTCTTGCAGAGACATTTAAGCGATGGAGAATTTGAAGCGATTTTTCACATGACCAGGGTAGAATTTTATCGGCTTCCAGGCTGGAGGAGAAACGACTTGAAGAGACGAACCCGGCTTTTCTAACGACTCCCAACAAACTTTAAAATATTTAAAATAAGAATTTATTGCTTCATTTTCAGTTGTAGTTAAATCTAGTCTCTCTAAAAAAATTCATCACAATTGTGCTTTTACTAGCCAACTATGTAAATTTGGGCAGCTTTTTAAAACTAGATTTTTTGTAGGCAGCTTTTAGTTCCCATTTTTGGGGGTTTAAACATTTAAAAACAATTTGACGCAGGTTAATTAAAGTTAGCTTTTATTTGTTTACTGTCCAGGTTTCTAGACAATGCTTTAAATAAGTTCCTACAAGAATGTGGCGTATTGCCTAAGACATGCAGCTGGTATCTATAATTTCGTTAATTTTAATTTAGCTTTAACTCAAAGGGCAGCTAATGCTAAGTTTTTGTAAACATAATTTTACAATATTTAAAAATTGTTTAAATATTTAAGACATATTTGAAATTCATTTTAAAATCTGATAGTGTTGAAAAAACTGTTTACTGCCATTTAATTACGATTCCTACTTCCTACTCGTATTCCTTCAAAAATATAATTCCTCTGTGAAACCTCAAAAATAATTAAACTTAAGTAGATTTTATAAATATCAGAGGAAAGAAACCATTTGAAAATTAAGCTTTCATCGTCAACACTTTCATTAAAGTTAAATAATCAAAACGCACATAATTTTTCTGGCGGTTAACACTTTCCACTTTGAGATTGAACTCCTTTTCACAATTTTAAGGACCTTAAACTTTTTCAGACTGGAAAAAATCTTGTAAATTGTCCCAAGTTAACTAGTAGAAAATTATTTTTTTAAGTCATTAACTTTCTGTAGTCATTATACCAAAATTTCCCCCTTTTTCTTTCTATTAAAAAGGTATTTTAGTCATAATCAAAATTCTTTGGTTAATTAAGAAATTAAAACAATGCTATGAATAACTATAAAGCTAGCTTTTATAATAATTAGTTAATCCATTAAATCTCTACCTCTGTAAGCTATTAAAGGTGCATTTACACTGATTGTACGCCACCGTATGCAATGTGGGTGCACCTTTTTAACTTTTCCATTTAGATTAAAATATCCATTTTTCTTGCACGTAAAAATAATTTAGAAAGGGAATAAGAAACTAATTTAGAATTTCTATGTACCTCAGAAATCCTTTTAGTAGATGGGAAATAAAATAAAGATTCATTTACACGATACTTTGCTGCGGCTGTCACACTGAATCTGTGTATTCTTTAGCGCAGCTTAAATTGGATAAAAAACCGTTCTAAACCTTTCTGTAATATTCAAAGATTATAAAATAAAAAAGACTTTGTCTTTGGAATAAACTCTTCGGTTTTAGGAAAAGAATGAAAGATTTTAGAAATTAAGAATAATAGAGAGGCTTTTTCATGCTTTTAAACGGCCAAAGAGTGGGAAGATTAAAGGAAGATGACTTGCTAAGGTTTATTACCATTTTGACTGTTACTGCTATTGTAAGTTATAGATTTAAGCTTAAATGTTATAGCTTTTTAAAAAAAACTAAGGAAATGGTTAAGAATGATGAGATGAATGGGTTTAAAAACAGTTTTTTGCCTTAAATTTACAAATAAAAACCAATTTCTTAAAAAAATCATAACGTTACATAATCATTGCAGTTTCCTCATACCTTCTTCACATTGAGATTATTTACCAAAGCGATCATTTTTCTGTGTTAAAACCTGTCAAATGTCGCATTATGTAATAAAAACGTTTTTGCATAGTAAATCATTGGCAAACCTGCAAAACTTCTGCAATATAAAAGACGAAAACCGTTTGAAGGATATGCTACGTCAAAGCACGTACTTAACCGAACAAAAACTCGGGAAATGGGCCGGGTATAAACAACTTGCAATTTTGGTTTCAACATGACGTCACGTCACCTTTTCCATATAATCCTACATGAAAAACACTGTTCAGTACACTTCTTTCATTGTGTAGTCCATTCCTGGTGTTGGGAACGAAAGGAGAGTATTCAACAAACTATCCAACGCCTTAGCATTTTATCCCTTTTACATTTTGCAAACTTTTAAAACAATTGTAAAATTAACTGCATTGTGTATAATTCCAAGTAAAGCCTTTTTCCCCAAACGTGATTGTTCTCGTGAAAAAAACTCATTTACTGTATTCAACTCAAAGTGAAAACACGTCTGTGTCAAACCCTATAGATATAGTTGGCTATAGGCAAGGCGGAAGTGCAGCTTGTAATAAGCATTGTCAATATTTTGGAGTTCACAGTCTGGAAGGTAAGTTTTAAATAGTATGATTTTTTAAACTCACCTACATAAAATTGCACGGCATTTTTTTTCTTCATAATTTGCAAAAAAATTCAATACTATTTAACTACCTAACACTGGAAGTGACACAATTTGTTTTTTGACACGTCGACCTTTTTAAATGCCCTTTCTACATTTAAACCCATTTCATATTTCAAGGTTAGTCTTCATTGGAAAAATAGTCAAATTCACACTATGAAATCGATAATTTCATCACCTACGCTACATCCTTGTTGAGTTCGTACATTTTATTACTCATTGAAGCCATGCGATCAAATTTCAGATGCATTCTTTAATTTTAAATCGATAAAGAAATATGATACGGCACGCGATAAAAAAAGCAAAATGCACTTTGTAATATGATCCGATGCATTTCCATTGTTACGAGCAAATATCTGTATTTTACGATTCCTATCTCAACCTCTGCTGCTCTCTCACCTACATTCATATCGTCATATCATAATCCTTAAGTAGAACACTTGAACCCGATTACGGGTAAAACTGGCTCATTTTAGATTAAAAGATAAAATCAATACCTATTTTTCTCTTAAAACAAGTTTAGGTATATATGCTACGTGTAAAATTTTCCATATTCAAATACCTAAAACTTTTTCAGACATTTTAACCCGAATTTCACTTTCTCGCTATTGTCTAAAAACAATGCGCATTTCTTTAGAAATAAAAATGGTTTTTATTACTTTTAATAGTTAACTGGCATTAAAAAACGGTCAATACTTTTAAGGCATTTATTATAGACAGCTATTACGATTGACAGTTAGATTGACACCGGTTTAGTAAAAGCTTTCATAAGTATAGCTGAGAGATTAACTGGAATATTACAGTATTTAGGTAAGTTTCCTTTAAGTACCGGATTAATTGCATAATTCCAACATCTACATAGGTTATTTTCCACACAAGTTTTGACTTGTGATTTCGCATGTAAAAATCCCTTCAATAAGTTAGGGACTTTTCTTATCTGCAAAGTAAACATACTCAACCGGATATAAAAACAAGTTAGCTTACACTTGAACTCTAGTTATTTTCTTACAGGATGTTTACTAAATAGCAATAACCATTTTTAAAAATTACCATCTAACATTCTCTGCTCTCATTATGATTCGTGAGATTTTGAGCATGAAAGTCTTTCTTGACATCTAAATAAACTCAGAAGGATTAAGATTTGGAACTTAATCCTTTAAGCGGCGAATGATCAAGCTAACCCAAAAGTTAATTTTCAAAGATTCTTTGTCCGAGTAGAACTGTCAACACAGGATTTTATTATTATAAACAATCATTTATAGTCACAGAGAACTAGAATGTTCGAGTATTTTCTCGACATTTTCTTAAATTAACATTTTACATTTTGGTCATTAATTTAGGTACATACTGTATCATGTCGCCCCACATCTGACATTTACTTTCTTAATTACATAATAAAACGTGTTAATTTCCACTCGATTCATATTTTGCTTGCAAGGCATTATTAAAATTGCATCATCATCCATTACTCACCAAATTTAAGCAGAATTGAGTACCTTGCTTATGTTTTGTTATTGTATTTTAAAGATTATTTTGGCGGATTCAACATTATTTTTCACATCCCTTCACCACACAGTCGGCATTTTACTGAAGAATTTTGCAACTTCACATCCTTCCTTAAGACGCTGAAGTAAACACTTTGAGAGGGTTAGTGGACTTTTTTGTTTAAAAAAGAAACGGGCGGGGTGCAGCCACAAAATCATTTAATCATCGCGTGAAAATAAAAGTAAGTAGAGCGTTTTTATACGATCCTTCCTCTCTTTAATATTTCTCGCCATATTTTTCATATAAAATCGTACTTGCTTTTTCCCTTGGCTAATACGTGCCTATAACCGTTTGTTTTTGTATCCATTTCCTCCGATCCTTTTCTATATGCTTTGTTTTGATATTTATTACAAAAGCATACTTAAATCTTAAAAAACTCTGGGAACGTTAAAAAATTACGTGATCTATAATGATCTCTTCTTAACTAGTCTCTTTACTGTTTAGCTACCGAATTTTAATTTGCTTACTTATTGCCCCATGTCATTTAATTAGCTTAACTCACGCTTATCTGGCATGTTAATGAACTGTCCGCTCTTGTGACGGTTTAACTAACTTATGCAAACTCTCATGGCTCCTACTAATGAATATAATTATTGAACGTTCCCTTCTTTTTCTTTTCTATTACATTCCAATGGGTATTCACCACGTAGTATTTTCTTGCGTCTCACCTGCATATCATTCATTCATTCTTTACTCCATTCATTCCCTCATTTTATTGCATTTTCCCCATCATTGATCTCATAAAAATAGCTTTTTATGTGCTTTTGCCCTCGCCGTTCGTGTGCACTCTGCACTTTTCAAAACATCAAGATCAAAGGTATTGTTTAAAACGTTTAAAAACACGTAAGCTTTCTCAGCCAAAACAAAAATGATGTATAAATGATTAAGTATATAAAAGGCATCATGTATCAGTCAATTAGGCTTTTTAAGTATTGATGGATAACAAAAGAGATAGGCAATAGATCTTATGATGAATATTACATTTGACTCCACCAAACATATCAACACATCGTAAAAATACCGCAGTCATATAAAACCACAAAAATTAGTACATAAAGATATGATGAAAAAATGCCGTATAAACGGACAAAAGTATTTATTCAAGAGTTGCCAAACGTGGAGAGAAGGCGGCTTAAAGGTGAAAAAATATGCGTGTGGCTTTTGACTCATTTTAACGCTTTAACACACTTTCTTACAAGTATTTCGCAGTTTGCCCTTCTTTTCTAAGGAAAAAAATCCAACTTGAACCAGAAATAACTAAATCATATCCGAAATAAAAAGTTTATTTTTTTGTCATAGTGAAAAATAGTTCCCATTAATTCGGTTTAAAAATGTGTGAAACATAAACAGGTACACTTCTAAGCCTACCGTATATCCTATAGTTGTAGCCACATCTCAATTGAAACCCGGACCTGTAACAGATTCCGTTGCGTAATTGAGCCTGGCTCATAACGAATTACGTAAATAGCGCGTCCCTTATTTGAGCTAATGGATTTTTATATCCTTATTAATATTTTAAAATAGCTTATCAATTAGCTAAATTTAAATAATTTTACCAAGAATTATTATGAGCCAAAACAAAGGCTTTCGGGAATTTTACACAACGGAGGTTATAAACATAGGATATACGGTATTAAGGGCAGTTAACTGCTGTTTTTAACTGAAAATTAACACTTAATTATTTCTGTTAAATGTGCGTGCGGCATTTTAAGGCGGAGCTCAAGTGTGCGTGTGAACGTGACAGTGTCATAGTCTTGATCATTCTCGTCCTTTACTTTTTCTATTCATGACTGCAATTTGACATGAAAAATCTACAGAAACGTATGCCCCTTTCTTGTATCTTTCTATTGAGAAGACTTTCAATTTAGTTTTCAATGTGCTTTTTTTCTCTTTTTCATGAGATCATCTCATCAATCCTTGTTTAGTTCATTTGCAGTGTTCAATGACTCGAGTACAATTTTTTAAGAGCTTTTGAGTTAAAAACAAAAATCGTTAAAACAGTTTTGTAAATATTTCAAATATGTAGCAAATACCGGCGTGGTCATGGTTTACTGTACAAAGTTCAACGTACAATGTAGAAAAAATATTCCCAGTCTGGAAAATGATAGTTTATTATTTGACCTCCGTATGATTGACAATTTAACAAGACTTTAAGGTTACTTAATCAAGGTTTTTTTGTGTCTAAAGAAGTTAAACTTTGTGGTTTGATAAACAATTAAAACTTTGGAATGTTTTTGTCACTTGTGTGTTCCACCTCAGACAAGTTAATTAAATTAGTGATAAGTAATAATTAGTAATATTTAACGCTTATCAGCATCAGGAAGGTCAGTTTTTGTTTACTAATCAATTATCGATAAATCTGGGCAAATCTAGTTAAATAAATTCCAGTTGTAATTAGTTTTTGACTAGATTACATTTTATGCCTAAATGACAGTGGTCAATTAAATCGAATATTCTAGTCCCAGTTGAAATTCGTTAAATTACTAAACCGTTTGTTAGGAAGGAATTTAGGTTTCTAATTTAATTATTTAATTAAACAGTTTTGGATCCGTCTTGTTTGTTTTCTTCATCGCCGACAAAAATTCTTCTCCGATTTGTGACTTTGAAGTATGTTGAGAAACGTCCAGTGTTCGTGTTTTGCTGAAGTGGTTTTAGGCACCATCGCCGCCCAGTATTTATGGTAACCTTTTGGAGACTATTCAAACAATTATTTAACTAAAAAGTCACTAATTAGAGTGGTTAAAGTTATAAAACTTCTATTAGGGACCTCTTTGCACGTTTGTCCTGCCTCCTCTATTAACATTTTGCTTGCTTTTAATCTCTATTTAACTTTGTTAATTATTTTAAAGTTACTAAACAAGCCTTTTGTTTCTTATCACTGCAGTATCCAACTTATGCTAATCAAGGCTGGGTTCCACTCCGCTGGATAACAAC
Organism: Lepidocyrtus fimetarius; assembly: GCA_036507315.1. NCBI lineage: Eukaryota > Metazoa > Arthropoda > Collembola > Entomobryomorpha > Entomobryidae > Lepidocyrtus > Lepidocyrtus fimetarius. Next base: position 20,729 of record JAANSO010000532.1, read on the forward strand.
TTCAATTCGGTAAGATTAAAATACGAATGATTAATAAGTCAACTTCCGACACGGTACAAAAAAGAGGATTTTAATTCACAGGTCCCCCATCTTCGCTAATTCCTGTGTTTATCAGTTGAAGTCGTCAGATAGCAATTAAAACAGTTTTTATTTAGTGCAACCGTTTTAAAATACTCCAGTGCCGTGTCGGAAGTTAACTGTGATAAGGGATTTTAAATAGCTTTTAAAATATGAAATGATGATTGTGAATGCTGCAGCTTCAAGAGTGTTACTGAGGAGGCGCTTACCAGTTATCCTTGGTTTCAATCCCCGCCACTCCCCCACCTTTAGACACTTGTTTAAGCCATCTACCCCTGGACCTTGTAAAGTTAAGATGGCAACTGCATCCGGACCGAAATCATTCGTAACTACGGTAATATTGTCAAGCCCGATTATTGTCTATTTTATTTGTTTATTTATTTTAAACAGTAGAAAATTAAGTATCGCTTTTAGACTAGATTTTAGCGATTCGGACAAACAAGATTAACCCTGATCCATCATTTAATTTTTGTAGAATCATTAGCCTGTGGAATTAGCCAACGGGTGCAAAATTTTCAGTGAAACTCAATTGGTTTTTGCTTATTTTAGTTTTGTAATATTGACAGACTCCGGGAATGTCAAAAACGACCAATAACAATTCAGTCGTCATGAATAGCAGTAGCAGCAGTACTAGCAGTCGCACTAGTAGCTCTAACGATGAATTAAATCATTTTGTATCTGAGGAGGACGAATCTGTTGGCTCTCCAGCACCAAACATGGAGGTTTACCTTCCCGATCTCATTATGGACAGGGCCAAGAAAATGAACTGCTTTTTTCTAAACAGTAAGTCAAGCATGGCTTTGGTTGCCTATTTACAAGTAATGCCAGTTACTAATTATCGTATCTGGTTCTTCTATTTGCAGGAGAGAGACTTGACACATGCAAGCCGTTGATTATTGAAGAGTACCAAGTTGGCTTGATAACTCCCGAGGTGCTAAAGGAACTTTTACGGTATCCAGATGTTTTCGTCTGTGATGGAGCTTCTGTAAAATTGCACAATTCCTTGGTTGACTACAAATCTCGCTCTGAAGCTGTGGAGCAGGTGCTCAAAGAGCTTCGTAGAAATGACGTGTTTATTACACTTCGAGGGTGGAGGGACGAGGTAAGGAAACAAAAACAACACAACTACTACTATTAAAACACAACTATGAGTTTTATTTAATCCCGTAAAATGTTATTTATTAAAGTGCTACGAAGTACGAGTTGACATTTCTCAACGATCCTTAATGCGCATGGAAAGGGCAGCTACCTGCTTGTTTGGAATTCGTCAATTTGGGGTAGATATCAACGGCTATGTTCGTCACCCTGAGCGTGGAATGTGCCTATGGATGCAGCGCCGCTCCAAAACCAAGTCCCGATGGGGAGGCAAGCTAGATAACGTGGTTGGAGGTGGTCTATCTGTTGGTTTCACTGTAGAAGAAACAGCCCACAAGGAAGCAATGGAAGAAGCTGGAATACCGGAATGTATCCTGAAAAACTTACAGCCAGTGGGTGCAGTGACGTAAGTTAAAAAAACTAGTATTCTTAGAACAACATCAAAAATCAAATCTAACGCATAGTCATTCCTTTCAGAATTTTCTTTGAGTCTGAGCGCGGTTTATCGCCAAACACTGAATTCGTCTACGATTTGGAAATTCCTCACGACTTCATCCCTGAAAATCAAGACGGTGAGGTGGACTCATTCCACTTAATTCCAATTAAGGAGGTCTTGCCAATTGTTCTCTCTGATCAATTCAAGACCACAAGTTTACCTGTCGTGTTGGACTTTTTGGTCCGCCATGGATTCATTCAAACTGATAGTGGTAAGTTGAAAGCTCAATTGATACTGTTTTCCTATAACCACCTTAACGAATCTAATATTTCTCAAAAACTCTTTTTCCCCAGACCCAGAACTTAAACTGTTGCCGCAACTCCTTCACATTCCATTAAACTACTTCTACAAGAAAACCGGACTGGGGACTGACATCCCACCCCCAATGTTGCTGCCACCACCACTCATCCCCTGCAAATCTGGGCCAAATGTGGAGAACAAATGTTAAAAAGGTCGTAAAACAAAAGTATGAGTTGAATCGAGCGCTAGTGTGATGTTTGAAAAACGTATTTTATAAACTACCGATTCCTAGAGTATAGTTGGTTGTTTACCGTCAACGTATTTTTATAATTATCGCCAGATTAACATTATATTTATTACAAATATTATTACTACATGCTGTAAGCGCTATAACTTTTTAATTGTGATCACAAAAAGTAAATAAATAACGGTGTTTACCTTTTGATAGCATGTGTAAAACTGCGAGCACAAAGTATAAGTCTCTAAAATAAAGTTTAAGCTATTTATAAAAACTGAAAATGAGTCTGGTACGGATATATAACAAATGTTAGATTACTTTTAGATGTTAAAAAAATGGTAATCAGTTTGAATACATTTTTTAAGATGTTGCTTTAGTCAAAGTAGGTTTTAAAATGGTGAGATGTGACTGATACTGATTGTCTAGAATTGTTTTGTATATACTACAAAAACATGGATGAAAATTATGAATCTTCATACTGAAATTACGGTTGTCAAAGTTTTAAGGTACTAATCGCTCCAAATTCATTTTTTTGGCGATTTAAGATTTAAACTAAATGAAATTGAAATAAATTTTATGCAAATGACCGAGTTTTAAAAAATAATTCAAAAGTGTAAAATTTATTCGCATAAAAATACAAAAAATTATTCAACATTTTCACAACACTCACGAGGTTGTATTTGCAATTGTGAAGCTTCCATAATATCAATTTGTGAGGTTTTAACACTACAACAACTGCTTGATCCATGCATTCGAATCCGTTCTTGGTTAGACATCGGCGGTGCAGAAAGAGAAAGTCTTGTGGCCTTCAGTGTGATCCCTTCTTGTTTAACCGAATCTGTAGATCCAGGGTTGGAATTATTTTGGTTTCCCAACGTATCAACAGAGGATGTTAAAGAGGCTGGAGGGGATTTTCTAAAAATATCCTGAACCCTTGGATACTTCTTTTCTATCCTCATGGAGAGGATTGTCGCTGTATTCTCATCCAGCTCTGGGATTACATCTGCTCGCCTTCTCGGACTTGTTGAGTCTCCAGAGCCCTCTCCAGGAACTGGAACCGTACAAAAAGCTATTAAAACAAAAGGCATTATTTTAACACTCCGATATAATGAACCCCTTGGGTAATACGTACGTTACACTGTTCTTTTTAAAATTCTAGTATTACTTGTCCACTATAAGGAAGGTTCACAATAGCAGAGTTTTATTTAAATACTAATCGATTTCTTAAAAACTCCTGTTTGCATTTGTTCTGAACAGGAAGCGTATGAATTCGGTTCTACTCAATCAGTTGATCTGTTTGCATTATTCCATGGAAGTTTTGAGAGAAGCTTAAAAATAATACACGGACCACTACTTTTTCCAACGTCCATCAAACTGGAATCGACTTCCTATCAAGGTCTAACGGAAAGGGCATTCATTCATGACATATTAAGCCAACAACCTTAGTTTCCTATGAGCAGGAGCACGTTTAAACCCTTATTGTTTACTCATATATAAACTCCGAGTGAGTGGACAAAGCTGGCTCAAATAAAGACGTTTTTGGACATTCATATCAAGCGAAAGTTTCTTTTCATAAAAATTAAACCTTCATCGGAACTGCGGGAGCTTTCACAAAAGTTTTTACTAAAAGAATTTCTTATAAAGAAACTCTGCTATAGTGAACCTAATCTATATAAAGTTTTAACTCAAGTTCATTATATCAAAGTTTCCCTGTGCAGTTTAGATAAATGTACGGAGTACTTTAATCACTTCAAAATAACCTTCAATCATAGACTTTTCAGAATTTTTCCTCCATCCATCTTGTGAGAAAATTCTTTTAAAAACTGAAGCGGCAGAGCCAGCACGGCGAAGTCTCCCAGGCAGTATGGAGATCCCCTCTGATAACTTTTCCCTTGGACGTGAATGGGCACTGGCTGTTCTTGCCCGTCTTTCAACAACGTTTCCACGGTTGGGTGCAACGATGGAGAGGCGAGTTCCAGACTGAAATAACAAAATTTTATGCATTCTTCATATTCTCCAACATTGACCAACTTTTTCCCAGCCAAAACTCTCTTTCAGCACAAATTCACAAAAACTTTAAACTTTTCCTGCATCTTTTTAAGTAGTTTTTTAAAGAGTATTCAACCAAGTAAATTATAATCATAATCACATCACTTTTTCAAAAGAAAGTATATTACAAAGTGCTTATGTAAGCCTAGCTCTCTTTTTTATAAAACTTTTAACGTTTTCTTGGTATTCATAATACGTTATTTAAAACTAATGAATAATTATTAATCTTTCAAGTGGGAAAGGAAATCAGTTCTGTACAGATAAGAAGTTTAAACCCAAGGATTTATTTATCCTCAACGAGAAAAAAAATACAGGAAAAACTATTCAGTCTGACTCTGCCCCAATAATACCTCACCATAAATATTTAAAGTCTTTATGCATACATAACGATGATGTAAGTGCCTATGTGGTGAAGTAGTTTCCAGGTAGTCTCCAAAATATCCACTCCAATTTCTACTATTTCTCCTACTTTTCTCCAAACTTGACCTGGAGCCCATAAAGCCAGGTCTTAAAATAGCATCATCCATCCTCAAAGGGAAAGTGTGTCCCGCTCTGGAAAGCTGTTGAGGATGACCCTTGCAAATAGCATTATTATGATGCACTGGTGAGCCTTCTTCCAAAGTCAGCAATTCTTCATCCGGTGAAGTCGGCGTTTTTGGGATGGAAGGGCGCATAAAAATCTGAAAAAAGTGCGTGGGTTTAGAAAAAGATTCAATTACGTTAAAACATAAAGTGGGTGGTTGATAGTTATTTAAAATCCTTTCAATGAATCCGTTATTAATGTACAGCTTTGTAAAAAGGTTAACGAATTCATTGTTTCAAGGTTATTTTTTCTCAGTTTTTACCCCGGATTCCGACATGTGGAAAATATCTTTAGCGGACGGTGGGGAAACAATCTCTTCGTCGATAGTTGAAAGACAAATATTAGCCGTGGAATGGGAAGGCGGGGCTTCTTTAAACTGTTCGGATGCCACAGTGTGTGGGAGCTCTGGGGGGAATACTTCATCCCAGTATTGATCTCTTAACAACTCCGGGTGATTATTATGCATTTCATCAACAATCAAATAGGAAACCTAGAAAACCCGGATCTTATAACTTTTGATTGAACTTTGGACTTTTTTGATTTCGTTATTGTCAAACCTGAAGATTCCTGTCGACAATCCAATTCAGCTCAAAGTCGTCATCATCATCGCCTAATAGAAAAATCCTTGTTATTATATTTCCCTTTGATCATACAGTTCCAAAAGCAAAATTACTTCAACTACTTCCTCCTTAATTTTGCATGTGTAGCTTAAAAATTTCCCAATCAGCGTCCATTTCATGTTAATTTCATTATGAAAATACTTTCCTTGGAGCATCATTGCTAATTTGAGAACATTACAGTCTGCTGCAAATACTACTACATCCGGGAGAAAAGTAATTGCGTAATTTTGCTTTTGGAAAAAGAAGTGAAAAGCTTACCAAACGGATTAACAAGAGACTCTGCTACTTTGAGCCATCCCATGTAGAAAAAGAACTACGAAAACGATTAAAATCCCGTAATTAAATTTCAACAAGGTTCTTAAAACACACATTACCTGTAGTGTAGTAAAAATAGGGAAAATTAAATCCAACTCGGGGTTCCCATCCCCCCGAGTTTCAATAACGTCCTCTTCGTGTACAACTTCCGGGTTTGCTTTCCTTTCAGGACGAAGCCATTGACGACCCATGATACAAGCAAGGAAATAAGAATAAACCGCCAAAGTTACAACCTACAAAAAAATCCATTTTCATTTCAAACTCTTCATATAAATTATACCAGGATTACTGTTCCTCCCATTTACTGGGATTTTTGAATATCTTCCTCATTCTCCCTTGATATAATTTACAAGTTTAAAACTTTCCAAGCATAGTTTTCAAAGTATTTTCACCTGTGTATAAACAAGCGGGACGGAGATCCAATCATAGCTGGTTAGAATCCCACAGCCCGACCTAAACTTGTTTAACTCTTCCAAAATGGATTTCACCGCGGAGTCATCCCTTATCTTCCCCTCCTTGCGGGCTCTGGTGACTATAGAACTAGCCCAAACTATTGGCAGCCAATGTTTAGAATAGGAAGGAACACTTTGATTCAATTCGTCTATTATGTCCTTCTCATTTTCTAAAAGGAGCCCTGTAAAAAAATTCATTTATATAGAGGACCTACATCTAGCTTGGGTTTTTAATACATACCCGCTTCAACCAAGTGGTCCAAAGTTGGAAACCGTCTTTTAACTCTGGGGCTTATTAATGTAAAAGTCATGGTTAGAGTTAGACAACAATATCGCATTATCGTACGCCGCATTACCCTTCCCTTCTCGTCCTATAAATAAAAAAATGCCATCATTGCCTTCATCACAGTATAAAACACAAAAGTCATTACTTTACCACACAACTCTCTCTACAACAAAATATCGTTTAAAACATGTCATTCCCACGTAATTTGTAGCACGCTTCTAAAATAACCGTTTAAACGGAACATTAGCAATCTAAATGCCATTAATAATGTATGAATTATTTAAAAGGAGTTACTACTTGCGTTGCCAATTTTATTTGCAATACTCAACCGTGTAAAATGTAATTTTTGTAATAATGAAAACATCGGAAATATTTTATGGGAGATTGGAAATGTATATAACGAACCCTGATAAAAACACCCAATCATATTACTTGTCCAGTAGAAACAATGTTCGTTATAGCAGAGTTTACTATCTCGTAAAAGATTTAAACATTACAAGAGACTCCCATTTCCCTTACCTGTCCTTGTATATTAGCACTGACAAAAACAGCCACGGAATCCGGCCAAGGGATCGACTTGTACTGATCCCACCACCTTCTCACAACGATTGAAACGTAGAAACCCAGCACAAACGAGACGGGGATTAAATTACCATATTTTTCACAATATCGAACGATTTTTTCAAAAATTCTGTAAAAAAACAAGATCAAAACATATTTTTACCTAATTTGTATTTTTAGAAGGTGAGCTTTATTACAATTTTTTATCTCGGAGCCCCCGGCGTATTTACTTTATTAATCGATGGAATCTCAAAGGGGTAATAAAGTCTACTTACATTTGTTGTTCAAAAGTCAAAAGGAATCGGTATAGAACGCTTAAGGCAAAGTAGATTCCAAGGAAAAATACCAAATCTAACCATACCAGTTTATAGATGCTTCCCCGCCATCTAAAAAATTCAAACAAGAAAATTAACCAATTTTAAGGTTTATAGAAGAATTTGTGTACTATTTTAAGCGTTTCCTCTTCTTCAGGTATAATTAATCGTTGAAAACGAGCACTTTTTTATGTAAAATTGCAAATGAGTTTGGATTAAAATAATAGTACGTTAGATTTAATATGTAATAAGAGCTAATTTGATTTAAACCAAATTATGTCATTTTTTATCAGAGTTTTCATGGCCGAAATAAATTGTCTGCTTACACGTTAAAATGTAATTAAATATACAAAAAAGTTGTATCAAAGTACACACGCAGTAAAATTTCGCTGGACCTTCGCTATAGTGGACAAGTAGTTGAATTTTAAATAAAATACCAGTTTTACTTTATATCAGAGCGCGTTACAAGATTTCAGCTTACGATTAGTTTCTTCTTCAAAAGCGCATTTTGATATTAAATCTGTTTATGGAATAACATCATTAGTTCCAAGGAAAGCCCACGTCTGAAAAATTCTCAATCGCACTTTTTAGATAAAATCTCTTTTCATAAATAGCTCGCCGGAAATAAAAAGGGGAGCTGCAAAAAAATACGCATCCGTTGACTTCATTAAATCTTTCCAGCATTCCCGTTTTCCATCACATGGAATAAAAACTGATAAAAGTCGTTGCTATTTACAAAAAGAGATTACCTGAACAACGTGTTATGTAGTTGGTAAAACACATTTCAAAAACTCCTAATTCAAAGCCTTTTCTATTTTTTATGCAGCTAAATAATGGACCATTAATCTGTCAAGTACTATAATTTCCCGTGATTGGGACCGCCCAGTCTAAAAAAGCTAAAACAACTCTGCTCTCCAAAGCTCCCTGCCAAACTCGTAGAAACTTCCTGAAAAGAACGTTTTTTATGACTAATGCCAAAACATCATTTATACTTTATACCGTATATCTTACATTAACTGCCCGGGTTTAAAACCCAAATAGATCCTTGAGTTTGTAAAAAATTTACCCCTTGGATTCTAAACTAACAAGCAAGGTTTCCACGGTGCCAGGGTCAAATTGAAATAAAATGTATGTAAGGTAGGGTAATTGACCACGATAAAA
>JAANSO010000533.1:0-29197 GCA_036507315.1 Lepidocyrtus fimetarius
AATGCGGTATGCTTTTTTCAAAAACAACAACATCATCATCAAGAAAATAGGGACGCACAGACACAAGTTTACTTCTCACATGACTCAATAATTAATTACCCCTTGTGAAGCTGTCTACAATCACCATTTTTCACTTGATGAGTAAGTTTACTTCAGGTAAAGTCGCTCTCCTTTAAAAACAGACTGACATATTCCATTTATTTTCACTCTTCATTTTTTCACTTCTGAGGCACGGCTCTTCTTGTGTCAGGTAAAACAAACGTTCTTGTCAGAGAGGGTTTAAGCAAAAAAGAAAAGACCGGACTCAATTAAGTCTCATCATCAATTTTGTTTTTCACTCCTACTCCTCCCGTCCTGACACACGACGAAGATTAGTTTCATCAATTCATCAACTAAACATGTGTGTTTTGTAGTGCACATGCAACACAACAAAATAACAATATCCTCATCAACTCCAATTGAAGTAGCTTGCTCGAGCCCTGATTAAGCTCCAGTTGGTGCTGCACAGCTTGAACAAAATATGATCGTCATCTCATCAGTCACAAAAGAAAGAGGAAATTAGACGAGAACCATATCACGAGATCCTGTTATTGTTATAATGATGATGAACATGATAATGTTCTCTCTAAGTTTCAAATTTTCCTGTAAAAGTAGCAAAAGCCACAATTTAAATTATTCATTCTTTTGAGAATTGTATTGTTTAATTTTTAATTTCCAATTCCTCTTGGTTGGTGGCAGTAGTACCAATTTCAAAATTTATATAGACAGACCCTGGTTAGACTCCCATCTTCGTTTCTCACCTCCTCCACCGCTCTTCCTCCTGTTCGAGTTTGAGAGGAGGTGAGGGGAGGAGTACTTCATCCCATGAAATGAGATAAAATTCAATCCGATATGCCATTCCAAAAATTCCATTCTTGAACATACAAAGAAAATTTAAGGTATGAAAGGCCAGTTATGTTTCAATAAAGGACACCGTAAGGTATGCGACTGCGCGTAAAAGAAAGGAGTTAAACGTAACGGATAGGAAGTAATTAATCATTTCATCTTTCAAAACTCTATTAATTTACAATGAGCCGCGAGTGACCATTCAAATCTTTACTGCATTGATAGAAATAAAAATTTTGGTTTTGCATTCATTGTCATTCTGTAGTAATATATTCAATTGTAATCAAAAGTAGATTTTAATGAGAACTTTTTAGCATTCATCATAATTTTCTGTAATGCTATGCCAGACAAAAATATAGCCTAAAAATGAAAATTTGTATTTTCCCACGATACTAGCTCACCTAACAGGTGAATATATTGATTTGAGTGAAAGGTTTATTGCCATCAAATCGAAATACTGAAAAAACAAAAATTGTACATAAAGTACAAATAAAAAGTTATTTAGTATGCATGATTGCTTGTGAAAACCACACACACAGCATTAATTGAACAATGTTTAAAGAGTAAATAGATAGATAAAGAAAGGCCAACCCCTTAATCCTCACTTAAGCCCCGAAATTGTCAAACTTGATGAAAATAAGTATTTAGTTTAATCGGATTATGGATAAAAATAGGGACCCACACAAACAAGTGAGTTAAACAAACAGGTAAAAACTATACAAGGCAATAAGCTATATGCTACTTGTTTAAAATAAATGTGTTTTTACCTGAAACGTAAAATGTTTAAACGGATTTAAAAATAAGACATGGTAATTGACATTTAACGCAACTAAAGCAAAAAACTAACAAGTCAACCTTTTTTAGCGGATTACTGATCCAATCTGACATTCATTTACTTATTTACTTCTTAATAAAAAGGTCACTCACGATCGTTTTTTTGCTTGAAACCCTGTAAAGAAAATGATACTTCTCATCAATACCTTTAAAAGCCTTTTTACTTTATCCTCTTTCCTAATTTCTCTCCTTTATTTTTCCAAACCAAAGTTAAATACATTTTCTTCTATGTATTTAGTAAATGTCTACCATTAGGATATGTTATCAGGTCTACCATATCCACTTTACTGTTTTTTACAGAGAAAAATTACAAAGTAACCGTCCCAGCGTATGCATACACGTACCTCCCTGGACCGCCTGAGCCTGCCCTAATGTCACAAAGGGTGTAACCCAAACAAACCTCTTGTTTCTTGGTCAAGTCAAAAAAGTTCACCAAAATTTCCAGTATTCCTTCATATCCTTTTCCCACATACATTCTCATCATAATTTTCTTTCTTATAAGTGGATAATCGTAATAATGATTTTTAACAAAAATAAGAAAAAGGTAAAGAAATAGAAAAAAGAAACGAGCTCGTTTTTTCTCGTCTTTTAAAAATCTTATATGTTTTCTTAGAAAAGAAACCGTCCCAGCGTATGCATACACGTACCTCCCTGGACCGCCTGAGCCTGCCCTAATGTCACAAAGGGTGTAACCCAAACAAACCTCTTGTTTCTTGGTCAAGTCAAAAAAAGTTCACCAAAATTTCCAGTATTCCTTCACATCCTTTTCCCACATACATTCTCATCATAATTTCTTTCTTATAAGTGGATAATCGTAATAATGATTTTTAACAAAAATAAGAAAAAGGTAAAGAAATAGAAAAAAGAAACGAGCTCGTTTTTTCTCTTTCTCGTCTTTTAAAAATCTTATATGTTTTCTTAGAAAAGAGTCGTTTCATCTCGCTTGTAAGTCAGCATGCCTGCTGAGACTTATGGGACACTTTCCTTTGAACCTTATCCGAAATTGTGCTTAAATGCTTGTGCATTATGGAATTAAGGGAACAAGGAATAGTACACGCTCTTTAGAAAAAGAGTAAAGAGGAGTCAGTAAATCCATAAATTCTACTAACTGTTGTAATGTAGCAGCTTCTGTTATATAGATTTTGTTGCAAGTACCCATAAAGAGTCCATCAGAATAGGAAATATCCTGAAGAAGGTACTCCTTGTATGTGGAAAAGGGAGAAAAGAAGTATTTTCCTTATGTACCCTTCTTCTTCTTAAATTTTTCTTATGTCCCTTTTGTTGTTATGATTGTTGTAGAGTTAGTGTCCCATGGCTCTTCTCTGCTTGTGCTTAAATGATACTTATTAAATGTGTGAGAGTGGGCTCCTTCCTCATTTTCTTCTTCTTAGGAATCACCCAAAAGTCACAGGGATTTGGAAATTGATTTTCAATTATCGTCTTGAACTGGACACAGTCACACCTCTTCTCTTCCTCTCTCTTGAAGGGACTCGTTTATTTTCCTCTCAAAAATAAGGGAAGAAGTCAACGTCAGAAAAATATCTTATTGTGTATAATTATAGGTTTGGGCAAGCAATATCACTTTGCCCCGGGATTAACATCATCTGTATAAGATTCCAGTATAGATCCCTCTAAGCCGATTCTTAATAGTGAATACAAATTTAAGTTTAATAATCTTTTACCTGCAGCAAGTTATTGGAAAGAACTTTGTGGAAGTGATTTAAAAAAACAATTTTAAAGTGAAACCTTGTATTAGCAATTGTTACAATTTTTAATCATGGAAGGGCTTTTCATGAACACATTCAACTCCCACCATTCCCACCCCTATCATCAATACGGATCAATGCAGTCGCATCAATCATCAGGTAAAGAAATCAAAGTTTTATATCATTGTATATTATTTTTTAAGATTACACCTTTTACAACAATTAGAAGTTTATAGCTAGACTGCAATTATTTGATATCACTGAATAGAAGGAGTAAAAATAATCATATTAATTTCACGAGCTGTTAAACCAACTACTACTTCACTTTATTTTGTACGTAAAAATAAGCTATGTAAATTCTTCTACAAATTATTACAAAAATAGACCGCAATCATATATTTAAAATATTATTTTTGATCTACGTAAGGAATTTAATAATCCTGAAAGCGTTTTTTAAACAGAGTTTCTTCTAATAATTCCTTTAAACCATTCAACTTTTTAAAAGCTTTTTTTCTACTGTTGAAAAGGACATAAAAATTCAGAAAGCATTTTTATAAAAATAGTTTTTCCCGAATCATTATTATTGCCTACTCACATTCAGATCAAATTAAATGCGGCTACATTCCTCCTGCCTATGCATTAGGTATATTAAATTACCTTCTCAATTTTAAAAAGAAAACTCACTTTGCAATAGCAATAATAATCATTTTAATAATAATAATGATAAGCCTTTTTCTAATACTTATTTCTCTCGGTTACTCCAATAGCTTTCTGGCTCTATTTCATAGTTCTCAAGTATGCAATAATAACGTAAGCATTCATCATCAACTCAAGAAATAATAAAATTATAAGTGAAAGAGAAGGATCTACAAATTTGGTTTAAATCTGTTAAGGCATTTTTGAGTTTTCGTGGAAACAGACGGACGGACAGACAGACAGACAGACTAACATACCGATATCAAGACTAGCTCTTCGAGCTAGTAATAATGATAAGCCTTTTTCTAATACTTATTCCTCTCGGTTACTCCAATAGCTTTCTGGTTCTATTTCATAGTTCTCAAGTATGCAATATTAACGTAAGCATTCATCATCAATTCAAGAAATAATAAAATTATAAGTGAAAGAGAAGGATCTGTTTAAATCTATACAAGCTTGCTATTCTAGTTCGGTTTTTATTTCAGCCAAAGAATTATTATTTTTTATTCCCTCTCTCTAGCAATAATAATAAGTACCAAGTGCTGTTAAGTTTATTGTTGCTCCTATTATTATTCCGTTCTTATATAAGAATTAAGTATGTACCTCTTCTTCTTCTTTTTGGATCCGATGTTGTTTTTTTTGCTTCTGCTGACTGAAATAAAAGCGGTGGTGGTGGTTGGTGATTGTGGTGCAAAAGGGAAAGAGAAAATTATAGGCTTTGTTAGAAACAGAGAATAAGAGAGAAATAAAAAATACTTTAAATGTAAAAATGTGCAATGTAACTTCTTTGGTAGAATTGTAACTTCATTTTGTGAACGGTATAACGACGAGAGTTGCATACTGATCGTGAATACTGAATAATGGGCTTGATTGTTGTAGTAGGGAGTGAACCTACAGTCTGCCATATCCAAGTAGAATGAAAGTATGTAGAAGGAAAGGAAATTTAAAAATTCTTGTCCTCTCTCAACTTGACTCTTTTGCGGCATTTCGGACACTTTTTTGGAATGTTTTATCGCTTCTCCTCACTTCTGTCTCAGTCATCGGCTTCAGATGACAAAAGAAAAACAAAAAGCGAGACAGAGAAGCTGGCTTAGAAAAAGGGCCAAACGATAAGGGATAACCTGTGCGGATAACATTGGCTTTCTGAGAAATTACAAAAACAAAATAGAAAATCAATGTCCAGGCAAAGTAAAACTTTTTTGCTGAAAATACCTGAAGCAATGTGTTGAAAGCTAGAGGCTAGCCAAATAGCGGTGAATCCATTTAGCAACGTAATGATTTGATTGCTATTATTGCTCCTTTTCTTGTGTTTTTCCATTTTATAAAATACTTATGCAACAATTACATTAATAACTTTTTGCCAGGAAGAAAGTAGCTTTAGCAAGGGATAATAATAATGACGATGAGGATGATGATAATAATGATAGGATTTTATTATTATATTTTTCCTTTCCTCTGCTCTACTCATGTTACAATTATTATACAAGTTTTATTGTTTAGGTACATAATCATCACCCGACTATCACCACCATCATCAAAAACATTTTAGAATAGAATCAAGAATGATCATGATATCGTATTTTTATAGATAGAGAACATGGTGATATGATCTTGATGTTGTTTTTCAGCATCCATGTACGAACAGAAAAAGTCCAAAGGTATCGGGTTTATGTTTTAATGGGAAACGCTAAAGCAATAAAGTATGCAAATGCATCCGAGTTTACAACTAAAATGGTTTTTTCTCATGGGCTTGATATTTTAGTTTAGACGAACATGGGATGAAAAGTCTATTAAAAATCAAATATTATTACCGGAGGATAGAAGGAAAAAGAGAGAAGGCCACTTAAAAAGAACATTTTTTATCGTTGAGCATATTAAAAAGGGGCATAACGAATAAATGAGTTGACTGCTTCTGCAAAGAAGTGTAACAAATATGGTTGGTTGACTTGATCATGTTTGAGTGAGAAACGAGCTGACTGACTGAGAGTTACTAGATTGGAAGCAGGAGTGGCTCATCTGAAGAAGCCCAAGCATTTTTCCTTTCTTGTTTTTCATCGTCTTCTACCCGATATTATAGTTGCCGGTTTAATTTCATTAAAATAAAATTGCCGACAAGAAGACAAGTTAGGACGAGGAAAGAGTGTAGTGGTGGTGGAAGGCTATAAAAGGTAATCCAGTAGTCGAGATGATAATCAAGATAATTTTCTTTATGGCTAGTTGTTGTGCCCCTTTATGATTCGTCGACTAGAAGAAAAATTAAGAAAAAATGCGCTGGTGTAGTCATCCCACTTCACCACCTTTCGTATTAAGAAGAACAAGTACAAGAACAGTTTAAGGCGGGTAGGGAAAGACAGAAAGAAAAATTAATGATTTTTATAGGCATGTCATGTAGTTATGCTTATTACGATTGCTTTTGCATTTTATTAATAATTTTATGGCTGTGAGAGGGGATAAGATGATAAATGGCAAGATATCTTTTAGGATTGGACGGAACAAGAAATGCCTACGCCATTTTTATTTTTGATATTTTAGACAGTTTTATTATAGGATTAAGATTTTAAAGAGATTTTGCTTGGTGAGAAATCATTTTCATTTTGAATGAATGAAGCACGAGAAATCTTTTGAAAATAGAATGAATTTTTTAATAAGGGAAATGAACAATGTTTTATTTTGATTATATTTTCCAGCTTGCTCAACTCCCATATCATCCATACTCATCATTTGGTAGCATGGCGGCAATGTCATCCCTGCCTTATCATGTCAGGAATAGCAGCAGCTCATACTCCACAAGTAGTGGGAGCGGCAGTGCCAGTTCTGGTTCTAGTTCCGCTTCCAGTGGGAATTCTTCCGTATCACCCGGAGGAATGACCACCGCTGCTGCTGCAGGAGGATCCTTCATGTCAATCAGTCACCACCACCAACAACAACAACAAAATTACCACCACCACCTTCAACAATCATCATCATCAACAGGCATTACTGGAAAGGATCATTTCCAGTGGTGGCACATGCCACCAACTCCTCCACATCACCCCCAAACTCATTTACAGACGTCTCCCACGCCCAGTTCGGCTCCAGCTCCGGGCTCTAATGTCAATGTTGCGTTTTTCACATCAGCCATTACGAATCCAACGACGGTGAATAGCAATGCCACAAATATGATTAGCAACCATGGAGCAGCAGCCACCTCCGTTGTTCCTACAACCTCAAGCTCTGCCACTTCACAAAATACTTTAACAATGGCGGCGGCGGCAGCGGCTATGGCCATGGCTGCTGGAATGATTCCAGCTAGTGTTGTGGCAGCACAACAAAGGAAGTCTAGGCGATGTCGTTGTCCAAACTGCTTAGCTGGAATTCAGCCACAGTCAGGTACTTATTAATTATTATTATGCTTTCTAGTTAGATTTCCGATTTTTCCTTTGATATCACATTTTATATCAGCCTTTTTATATTAAACTAGTTGGGGATTGCTAAAAAGCAATAAAAATAAGATATTTCGCTGGAATAAAAATGGAATGAACCTTTTGCCCTCTTTCCTTCCATTCATTTTTTATTCTCTCTCGTTTTCATTTGCTCTTTTGGATATGAGTGCATGATTGAAAGCAATTTTGATTTTGGGCTTCATATCACAATGCAATAATACCTCTCAATTTCCATTAAGCTTGTAACCGGTAGAAAACTGGAAGTGAAATAACAATGCAAAAACCATTTTGAATTTTTCTCTTATTATTTTATCCAGTATCTGCAGCAGTAATAGTGATTGTGTGGTAGTGTTGACGAGTAAAATTTACACAAAAACTGGGCTTAAGTACCGGCTATAATGTTGCTAGTTTCCTATCAGTTGTACTCTAACTTAATACTTTTGTTATTATTAGCTTACATCACAACAGATTTCTTTCTCTCTTTCTCTTTATCCCTTCATGTGTAAATATGAATTATATAATGACAGCTTTGTTGTTGTTTAATGGTCATTTTGTGGGCTGTTCTATCGCATATCGGAGAGAGAGGAATAAAAAATATTTGGATTTCTATTTTATTGCAATTGCTATGAAGCTAGAAGGAAATGATGCTAGATATAGGTTTCTCTTTCTCATTTTTATGTAAAAATAAGGCGTGTTCAAATATCCACTAGAAAAGGGCTAATGTCCTGAAAATAATGTGCTTATTCAGGAAATCTTTCTCTTCCATTTGCTCCTGGCGTGGGAAATGCATACTTTTGACTTTTACACTATAGCTGTACCTACTCACTGTTCTTTTCTCTTTGCTTGCAATATTAAATAGGAATTGAATGAGTAAAAGAGGGTTGGAGGGAGGAGTGGGAGGGAATCATAATCTTATTTCGCTGCTTTTTACCGTGTTCTTTTAAGACTTTCCTTCTCCTATTTCTTCATGCTTGTAATAATAATAGCTGTGAGCATTAGGCTGGGCATCGTTGTTTTGCTGAATGATTGTTGAAATGGATCACGCGTTCACGCGTTTTTCCTTATTTTTTCCTAAAAAAAAGTTTTACCTTGCTCTTGGGCAATTTGAAACTATCGCTTTGAGCAATGTACCCAATTTCATCTTATAATTTTTCCTTTTCTTTGTTTTTTGCAGTTCCCGGAGAGAAAAAGAAGAAGCGTCAACACATTTGCCATATCATTGGATGTGGAAAGGTAATTATTAAAAGATATTTATTATGACAAATTTATGACTGCTTTTTTAGCTTTCATGTAGAGCTCCTCTCATTCATACTTTTAGAAAGAATATGGCATATTTTGTTCCACTTACAAATAATTGTCATCTATGTTTTACATTCATTTTATTATCATGAAAAATATTCACTCCTTTTAATACAGGTAGTCAAAAAAGTCGTAAAACTGAAAAAATATGAAAACTAATGAATAGAAATACAGAAGCTGCATTTATGTTCAAAATAATTTGCATTTCGTTTAACGGAGGTAGCTGGTTAGCTAGTTAAATTCATGGTCTCACAACCAACCAACAACAATAATTATTTTGCCTTATTTCATTTAACTAAAGTGGTTCTCCTCCCATAAAAGCTTAGCAATGAATATTAAAATCAGTTTCAATTTTGAATATGAATTATTTTTTACGTTTTTAACCACAAAAAATAGTTTTTTTCCTTCCCACATTTTACTACCATCAAAATGTATTTTTATTTGCTAACAAGCACAAACAATGACAATAACATAAGCATACTTATTATAATAAAACACAAACTTCTTCCCCAAAAATTCCTGTAATTTTTTCAACCAAAATATATATCCCTCTTTAATCTAAAGGACTTTCCTCCAAAAACTATATAATTTAGATAATTAATCCCTCCTGTTTAAATCCTTCTCTCGGGTTGTAAACTTACGCAGAAGGCTTGTGCTTTCTCTTAACCACCATCACAGTAACAGTCCTTCTACTCCTCCTCTTCTTCCACCCCAGCCTTATAGCTTTTGGGAGTCACTAAATAAATTTTGTGTGATCATATCATATCATTTTAAAAAGAGAAAGATAACAGGTGTGTGCCCACTCACTATACAATTTTTGCATGTATTTTGTCATGTCTCTCTTTCTCCCTGTATTTATCCATTTTGTGATGGAAGGGCAAACTCAAGTAGCGATAAAGAAAAAGAGAATGAATTGAAATGAAATGATATGGTGGAGGAAGGAAAACAACCTCCTCTCATCATCCTCTACCAGCCCCAAACAAACTCGATAAGCATAGACATTAATTTAAGTAAAATAAGCGAGCTTTTCAGCAAAAAGTCGTTCCAATATTTGGGAAAATTGAAGAAAGGTATACACTATCTTGCAGAAGATTTGTAGCTAAGAAAAACAGAATAGGGACAACAAGATAGGATATGATGATAGTTTTTACTCACATTAAACATTTAAGTTTCCCAATTCGAATCCAGTATAACAATCCTCTCCGTTGATGATGATGATGATCAACATCGTCGTCGTGACACACACGCATAATAGAGGGAGACCCAAAGCTAAAAACCCGTATTAAGTCACTCTTGTATCCACTAATCATATGAATTAGCTTAGGAGGCTTTTCAAAATTTTAGCACTTATCCCAGCAAAAATTGGAATGGAGCTGGCAATAATAATTTTAAGATTACAGTAATTTCCCCAATTACGCTACATAACTGCAATATAAGTAAGTAAAGTTATGACGAAAGTAGATAAGCTGAAGCTTATAAAAGTAGCGATATAATAGTAGCAGATATAATAGCAAAATTTATTTTTTATCGCAAAAATATGATAAAATACGGAAATGTAAAAATAAACATGAAAAAATGATGAGAAGGAGTGAAGCTTTGATGGTGGCATTTTCGCAACTTTGCAAAAGGGCTGATTTTTTTTTGGTTTGGTAAGCTGGCTAATAATCATATGTGCATGGGGAACGGTCAGGGGCTTTCCGATACTTTAAATGAAATGGTGAATAATGTTGACATGTAAGCAGAAAGAGGATTTTCACTAGCTTTCTTTTATGCATGAACATGATCATGATCGGGATAATAATGATAATGACGATGACTGTCATCATTATTAAATATTATTTGAAATATGAATTTTTTAAAGTGAACAGCGAACACATTTTTAGGGAGCGGAAAATTTAATGTCCGCAAAGGAGCAGTAAATAAATAGCGAGTGTATTACCGTTTTGTTCGTTCGTGGGCAATAAAACAGAAAAACGTACTATTTTTAAAACATTTGAAATTTAAACGTGACAACAGACCATGGTCCACTTGTGGTTAATGTCTACACGGTTTGTTGGTGACAGTAATAAACGAAGGAATTAACAATCTTTTTTCTTCGCTTGCTCTTTAAATTTTTCATGTTAACACTTTTGTGTATATTTTTTGGAGTGGGGTTGCATAGAAAAAACTGACGAAGAAAATAATTGCATTTTATTAGTTCCTCTTTTATCATCTCACACTTTCATTCACACATGCGTGTGAGCAATAACCATACTGAAAGCACGGATAAAGCCAAGATCATCATCGTTGAGCGAATCACTCGCACTAATGTAGAATAATTGGCAAGATTATTTCAGTTTCGTGTTAAATTTATACAAGCCGCTAAAAAAGAGACGGAAGTTGGAAAGTAATAGAACCGCTTTAAAAAGTGTGGATATAATGATGTCTTGATGACAATGACACTTTAATGCGATGCGATGGTCAAATTGCAAAATATGGTTAAATTGGTTAAAAATATCAGATTTTGGCTATTGCATAAATGAATAAGTAAAAACTATATAGTTTTACTTTTGGATAGTTTACGTTAGTTTCAAGAATTTAAATTTAAAATGAAATATTAATTTTTGATTGCAGGTATACGGTAAAACTTCTCACTTGAAGGCCCACTTACGCTGGCATAGCGGAGAGCGGCCTTTCGTATTGCAATTGGCTATTTTGTGGGAAGCGATTTACCCGCTCCGATGAACTGCAACGGCATCTCAGAACTCACACCGGCGAGAAACGTTTTGTTTGCCAGATTTGCAGCAAACGCTTTATGCGAAGGTAAGTATTAAATGATTACTGTTAAAAACTACATCCCTACTAAGTAAAATACTCAGCTTTTATTTTCTTGTATGATTTTCTTGAGATAATTTATCAATACATTTTGTATAGCAAATTTAAAATGATTGCTTATTTATTTTCTTTCCAGTGATCATCTGTCAAAGCATGTAAAAACTCATACGAACCCATCAGCTCGAAACAAAGCTCAATCTCAGAACTCACACCGGCGAGAAACGTTTTGTTTGCCAGATTTGCAGCAAACGCTTTATGCGAAGGTAAGTATTAAATGATTACTGTTAAAAACTACATCCCTCCTAAAAGCAACATGCTCAGCTTTTATTTTCTTGCATGATTTTCTTAAGTTAATTTATCAATACATTTTGTATAGCAAATTTAAAATGATTGCTTATTTTCTTTCCAGTGATCATCTGTCAAAGCATGTAAAAACTCATACGAACCCATCAGCTCGAAACAAAGCTCAGAAATTATTATTAGAAAGTGAGGAAAAATCAGCCAACTCAAAAATGCCTTCCACCACTTTACCCGCTCATCTCACGTCAGCAAATTTGGAACAAAGAAGCACTAACCAAAATAGAGGAATTATCAGCAAAGCTGACCTTAATGTCGAAGTCACGTCGACAACAAAAACACCTGAGCCAACTTCTCCACATTTCAAGTCATCTCCATCCTCCTTCTCAACTCATAGCAGAGATGAGAACAGCTCTCCTTCTCAACTTTCTTCCAGGAATCCCCTCTCAAAACAGTATTCACCATTTGACATGAATAATAATGCTGACAGCAACACCAACAACAAACAAAATGGTTTTTACCTGGAATCATCATCTGACATTTCTAATAATAATAACAATAAAAATCATTTGAATAACAATTTCTCCTTCACAAACATCTTGTCGATGAGCAGAAGCTACTTAAACGAAAACAATCAGGAGAACAATGGTTTGAAGAAAGAAGTTGACAGGAGCAACAGTCAATTCCCTGTTTTGTCACCAACTCCATCGTTGGCATCTAATTCTTCTAATTCTTCCACTTCATCTCACTCATTATCCTCACCAGCAGCTTCAATTTCAACTTCTCCATTATCCAGAAGCAGTAGCAGGGGCAGCTCAACTTCTTCTCCTCCTGCTCAAATTATTGAAAACCATCATCTTAATAACAATAATGGAGTGTCAGCCTTGCCTATTGTTATGCAATCATCTTCAATGACTTATGTCAAGCCTGTGTCACCCTCATCCTCTTTCTATTCAAATCTTTCGAATCAGTTCCCATTTCACTATAGTCAAGCTCATTCTCATCATAACAATCATCATCATCATGATAGCTCTTCATCTTCCCCTACTAATAAACTCTCAAGTGGAAGCTCAAGTGGGATTGGTGTTCATAATGCCCCTAATCTACCTAACTTTCACAGTGGCAGTCAATCAACCTCTTCTTCAGCAACAACTGGCCAAGTTTACCCCTTCTACTCAAGTGCGTCCACTACAGCAGCAGCTCAAGTTGTAGCCGCTGCTTCTAAAGCGGGGAGCAACCTATTCTGGTAAATAAACAGTAACATAATAGCACACAGCTTAAACGGATTTAGATTAGAGTGGATGGCAAGGGGATATGTGAGAAGGAGTTGCAATTTTGTAAGATTTTTTTGTATTATTGTGGTAGTCTTGTCTTTCGCCGGTGACAATTCATGTGTAAATTTAAGGATTAAAAATTTTTATTATAGGGTAGATGACATGACGCTTAAAATATTTCTAGGCTTACCAGGAATAACAATTTAAATTGTAAAATAGTTAATTTTGTTACGAAATCTCTTAAAATTATGTGAACATTTATTGTACAAATTTGTGTACTATAGTTTTAAATTTAAGTTTTACATGTGACAATAAAAATAAAACAAAACCTGAACCAACTGAATTTATGCAAACTATGCTCAATATTTTACAGATTAACAAATAAAACGTAGATGATAGGCTTCATATTTGAGAATTTATTTTGTTTACAGCATTAAATAATAAGCATTTTTTCGTTTTGGTGTGGTTTGGGCACCCATCTCATCATTGGTCCATCAATCACCAAAATTTCAAGATTTTCTGTGTATGTTAAAGTCACGCGTAAACTCATCTAATAGTTACTCATTATTATTTTCCTATTATCTACTTCATCAGCTTCTACTTAAAACATACAAAACTATAAAAAAAGTTATTTCCCTTTCCATTTAAAAAATCAGGCACGTACAGAACATGATATATGAGCTAACCTACCCCTTTGATGCTAAAAGGCATATTACAATTACATCCAAATAAATTTTTCTGTCTAATTTCGCATGCAACCAAAAATCCAGCTTAAATGGTTAAACAGGAAAGTAAACTATCAAGTGACCATCATTATTATCATTATCATATCATCAAGTGAGTAAGCAAGTGCTTTCAATACTCTACAGCTCCTTCTGTTTTGCTTCTGCTGCTTTTTTGATTTTTAAGAATCTTGATGGGGTTTTCTTGATAATGATTAAAATGATAATAATGATGATTATGGTAATTCAACGGTCATCAAGATTATTAATAAAGAATTCGAGTAAACAATATGCGTGCCTTGCCTACCTGTTAATAACTAATATTTGTTATAATTTTATTAGTCCTTTCCGATTTAGAAAAGTAGACCAAGAGAGTTCATTCAATTCGCTGCTGTCGTCATTTGTAATATAAAATCAATCTTGATGATTAGAACATTATAAATTTAAGAAACATTTGCAAATCAAAGATACAAGGAAGCTAATTGAATAAAATAATCAACCACGTCCAAATTGTGCCAATTAAGTTAAACTTAATTGTGGTTAAAGTTGTTGGAAGCATGTTCATGTCAATTCAAAACTGTTTCATTGCACGCAACAACAAATTGCTTCAAAAAATACCTTGAGAGACATTTTATTTGGAATTGTGTGTGAAGGATGCTAATCAAATTTGACCTGAAGCTATGTATCCTATCTATTTCGTTAGTTTTTATCCAGGAAAGCATGTTTCGACTTTCATTGTTGTCGAATTTTATTTGAATTTAATATGGACAAAATAAAGCTTACTTATAATATCAGTCATATAATTTAAGATTCATGATGATGTTGACGAGGGTAAGTGATGTTCATGACGATTCCAGTGATGCTTCTGTTCTGCTTGGCGATAATGATAAGTATGGCTGGATGTATTTTTATGTTTTAGTGCGAGAATAAAAAAGGAAACAGTCTCCGACTTTTAAAAAAATATGAGTAAAGTGTACACGTAATATTTTGATGGAATACGGAGAAGGGAAGCCAGAAGAACTGTTGATCGTCTCTTCTACTTTCTTATTCTTCAATTTAATGCGCGTTGTTCCCCTGGTTGGCCAAAGCCTATAATTTAGGTCTCCATTCCATGCCTTAAAAAGTTAATATCAGCTGTCCTTTTTGATTACATTCGAGCATATGTTCTTTTTGCCATGAGCACCTCCACATCAGCGTTAAAAGTGAGAGAAGAGCACATTTATACATATTCATACAAGTTTTGTTATTACATAATCTTAAAGGATTTATTATACAACACGACCATTTCTAAGGAAAGGCTTAGCTTAAGCCAGTTAAGTTCTGCAACCAGAAAGAGAGAATCGGTGTTATTTTCTTATTGGTGCCGTTGCACATTATCCTCATTACTTATTCGCTAAATTGAATGGAAGTGGGTTTCGTAGATGAAGAAGGATCAAGATCAAATTGAAACAATGGATTAGCTGAGAGCTGAACGAGCAAGGATTGGAATTCAAGGCATTCCTTTCTTTCAAAGGCCGAACAGACTGAAAACTCGGTTGCCAAAAAATCAATCTGTAAAATCCAAAACTCAAAAACATTTTCTTCAACAATGATAATCACGTCAATTTAATGGGATAGATACTGCAAATTACAATCGTCATCATCAGCAACATCAACGTTTTTAAAGGAACCATCAAACTCAATTGTAATAAAAATTGCAATCTTGACTTTGTTTCTTTTTATTATTGCTGTAGTGCAATTATGTAATTATTATATAATCTTCTCCGTGCCTAACGAAACAAACCGATGCAAAAGAAAAATCTAACGATTGGTTCCTCAAAGTTTGGCTTGACTTGATATTGAAATCTGTATACCTATGTATGCAAAAACGTGTTTGTAGTTGTTATTTATCGTTGCAATTATTTTGTGTCTCTGCTCCTACTGCAGTGGTCATTCTATACTAAATTGCGAGTTTTACCTCTCAAGTTTATATGAATTGCATAAAATCATAGTGTTTTGCTGATGTTGGAAAAGGGCTGAGAGATTTTATGCGATCTTTGCAAATAATGCAGCAAGAGAACAATAATTAACTTTAAATTACCCTAACGTAATTTTGGATAAGCAATGATCATTGTCAAAGACAATAAAAAAGTAGTATCATTGTGAATTAAAATTTTAATGCTGTGTTGCACTTTTTGTTCCTTGTAAGCAAATTGGCCCAGTTGGTCCTTGACTGACTGACTGAAGCGTTATAGCAAAAAACCGCGAACAAAGCTTAAAGAAATGCATGAATTGTAGTCTCAAAAACGGTTTTCTAACTATTTTCAGTATTGTGGAGGTGGATGAACAAATCTAAACTTTTGATAGAAAAGGACTGACTTTAAAGTATTTTCTCCGTTTTTAGATTTCTACCTGTGAGCTCTTGTAGGTATGTCTCTGACCAAAATCTACATACTTTGAACAAGTCTTTTTCAGCAATTCATTATTCATTAAAATATCAGCAATATAATACGTAGGTTTTTAAAAACAACTTTTGGTAAACGTTTGTAGGATTGGCAGGGAAAGAAAGAGGTACAACGTTGTTGTTTAGTGGTGGAGTGAGTGGAGGTAATACGCAACGCTCACATTACATCTCCTCTCACATGCAACAAGGCGAATGGGAATGTGATGGATGATGATGATGACTAGTGGCAGAGAGTGGCGTAACATGGCTTTTGCTTTAGAATGAAAACAACTTTTGAAGCAAATAAAAACAATTAGCTTTGTGTAAAAATTTCTGCAGTGGGCACTGTTTTAATATAACTTGATATGAAAGGAGTGAGTATTGTGTTCCGCGATTAGCATCAACGGTGAAACCGCTTTCACGGTGATTTAACCAAAAAAAAGTTTGAATTGAGACTGTCAATAGAAATGGTCTATTTCTCTCTTAAAATTCGAAGATAAACTTTTGTTTAAGAGAAAGTTTAAAGATTTCGGTTCGGAGAAAACTAGTGTCATTGAATGCATCCCTGTGTTAATTGAAAAGTGCGAGAACAAATCTTTAAATGAACGATTAAATGCACACGTGGGGCAGGAAGTAGCTGTAATAGAAAGAAAACATATTTTGAGTAATTTTTAAAACTGTCTACTACAAATTGTATTGAACTGTCTACTCAGGTATGAAAACAAACGATTAATGAAAATAGCTTAGGTATTGATAGAGTCTAGCCAGACAAATATTTTGTTGAGTTGCCTTTTTTGTGCTCTGTTTTTCAATTGACCGGTGCTTTAACTGTAAAGCTGGAGAACCTGGCTATGGATAATTGTTTAGAAAGACTCCTCTTGCTCTAAAGAAAGAGAAAATTATTAAGAGGCGCAGGTGGTGATGCTAGCCGTGTGGTGTGGCTTTGTTCAAATTTGACTCGTTGTGGTGGGCCCTCTTTTTCTATCATCCTTTCCATCTTAATTAAGACATTGAATTGTTATTAAAATACGCAACATCGAGGTTTGCTAATTAAGGGTGAGCAGTAACTTGCTGATGGTAATGAAATATAACTTTGGTGTATTGGATAATTAATGGTGAAAAGTGGGACGAAAGATAGAATTATTCACACTTCCTAAGACGTCATTTAGTATTAATAGGTATTTAAAAGAGAAAATTGAATTTTGTGCGGTTATAAAATAAAAAACAAGGCAGTGTGTGAGTGAAAGGAGGCATGTACTTTCAGACCCAATTTTCTTCTTAGGATTCAATTTTCAATTAGTTTGCATATTATTATCCTGTCATTTTGAATAAACTTTGCAGAAACTGGGATAAACTTGGATTTTAAATTATTATTTTGATAAAAGTGACACGGTTTATGCTTTCGTGCCACTCCTTGAAAACTTTTATAGCTTAAATTCCAAAATAAAAAGGGGTTATTGAGCACTGGCAAAAATAACAAAAAGTGGTTTATAGCTAAATTTCATGGCAAATACACATGAGTAAGAGGATAATGGAAATGAACCAAGTTTAAAGTGCAACAATTAAAGAGTATTCATTTTCATACCAAGAAAACTTACCTTTTTAAACTGTTGACTGTGGCTGGATTGTTGATAATTTAAAACTACACATTCCGTGGTTCCGGTGACCGACCAAATTTTCAAAATTAAGGATTGGAATTTAAAAGAATTGAGGGAGCTCGAAGGATTAAAAATGAATGTAAGTAAATTGTCTTTCATTGCTACCTTAAACTGTGCTTATTTTGCTTAATTCATTTTAAATTACTGTAAGTAATAAGAAACAAGCATGCAGAAAGAATTTAGTGATTTAAATTGACATTCTAAAGAACCCATTCTATCAATTTTGACATTTGGTATTAGGAAAATGAGATTTGTTGTATGAAATCGGAATCTTCATATTAAAAAAGTAAAAAGTTGCAAATTCAAATCTTAAAGAAAGTTATCTATGATATCGTTGATACAGGGTAGTATGTTTTCTCAATGTTTATTACTCGTGGTCATGCTCACATGCGACAAGAAAATATCTTTTCGCAAAACGAAGCCCGTCGATCAAACAATTTCCCAATCCATTAAAGCCATTTTGCTGCAATAACATCAATGAGATTATTAATCATTTTTCGCATAGTCATTAAATTTAACCACCTTTAGTACAAGCATAATTTTTTCGCAAGAAGTAAAATAAACGCGTGTCCAACTTGGCAAGAAATATGATTCATCAACATCATCCACAACAAACAACGTGATCATCGAATCATATGCAAAGTAGAAGAGAAAAGGAAAAATGAGAATTTAATCTATAAATCAATATATGAAATTTAAAAGTTAATTGCAGGTTTCAAAAAGTTCTCTTTACATTACATCTCATCGCGAATATTACGCAAGGAGAATTAGTAGGAGAGACTTCTTCCTTTCCCCTTTTTTTGGGATCGGGACTTCTTTTTGACAAGCAAGCAAAAAAGCGTGATTTTATTCAATAAAATAAATTATCAGGATGTGCGCACACACTTCATTTCATGTTTAATATCGTAAGCTCTCTGGCAGAATAAAAAATTGATCATTCATACTCAATTTTGCTGATATCATCGTCCTTTCTTTTCTGCTTGCATTTTCTTCCCTCATTCATTTCATTGTTCTTTATGAATGAATTAAAAATTTTGTAATTTATGAGCTTCTTTCTAATATATTTTGAAAGAGTTGAGAGAAGTACATTGTAATGGCCATTATCATCATTTATCATAATTTGGCTTGAATTTCTTAAAGAAATTATGACTGGAAACCGTTTTAAAATTTCAAATTAAATTTTATGATAACATTTTTTGATAAGAAAATGATAATATATTAAAGCTAAGAATATAAATAAAGTTTATTATTATTTTACAAAGTTTATCATAATCGTGAGCTATCTTTATTAACCTTTTTGTAGAATTAAGCACACAATATGAAATTGCATGCAAATTTACTTTGTTTTGTAATCTTTTACAATCTGTGGGTTCGATAAGTATATTCCTGAAAATCTAAAAAAACTATATAAGTTAGAAAAGCGATTCTTTGCCTGAAAAACATTTTTGAACTTCTTTTGAATATGATAAATTTTGAACTGATATGAAGTCGTTTGTGTGAAAGTGACTTTCTCCAAGGATCCAAAAGATGTCATCTTAATTCAAATGACTTTACTTGTGCTGTAATATTAAAAAACAATGCTTTATTTAATATTGGAGTTGGACATAAATAATTGGCAACTTTACTTATGTATATAATATTCATCATTAAAAATGAATTAGTTGTGGAATCAAATCTAATTAAAGGATTTTAAACATCTCGTTGATTTCATGTCCACCATTTAGCATTGTATCTTTGAAAGAAGTGGACTTGACAGCACATAAACTTTAGACAGACACGTCATGAGTCAACATGTCATCCTTTAACTTTCATGTCAGCCTTCATTTCGTTTCACCATTGCTGCCGTCCGTCGTTTCTTTCTCTTTTGCTTACCAGACTGACCAACTCTACCCCTGTACCCCTCTTTTTCTTACACACGTTTCCCTCTTTCTGTCACTCATATCCCATTTCTTCAAAATATACAACACAAATCAACGAACCATTTGATTTTTATATTTTCAGTTTCAGATTTTAAAAATGCAGAGTATAAATAGTTAAAGCAAAATTTCCAGTTGAATTCAATTTTAAAATATTGTATGTATTCTATTTAAAAATTATTAATTTATGCAAAAATTTTAAGCTTAAAGAAAAAAATAAAACTTCCATGTTTTTAAGTTCATTAAATCCTGTTTTAATTCGAGGAAAAGAGCAAGGACGAACTACAAGTCTAACAAAAATGTGTGACGAGCCACGCAAACGTTTTGAATTGTCTAAAAATTGTAAAGAGTTAGTGAGCTGACGATGATGGTGACTACATCGTCTTTTTATTTTCTTTCTTGTAAATGGTAATCCGTGTGCACATTTTTCTTATTCGACAGAAAAAAACTCTAAAGTCCATCCTGTGTAGCAAGCAGCAGGAGTCGCATTGCATGCATCATCACCATCGTCTGCATGAAATTATCTAACATTTTAGATGATAATCTCATTATTAAATTCAGCGTAATACATTTTTATTTTGTAACTTGATGTTGATGTATGATTTTTTGTGTCTGCTGAAGATACGAGAGAGATGGAAGGGAAGACATGCGCGGGTGGTGATAATTTTACCAAAATTTGAATATTTAAGTAGTTTAGCGAGCCTAATATTTTGGATGTAATGAGATAATTGCAGGTGTCATCTTGCTTTAAATGGAGAGCCCAGGTCGTGATTCACTGCAATTATTATCGGAGATTGAAGAGGATGCTTCTCTACTTCTATAATATTCTTGCTACTCCTTTGTCAGTTTAAAAAGAGTTGATTATAAAAGTTTGGAGGTTTTTAAACAATTTTTTATTTTGTATTTTGATAAGCGTAAATAAAGTGGGTGTGTGGGTGGAATAATGCGAGAGGCTGAAAGTTGAATTGCTATAAAATTGTTTGAATGGATCGGTTAATAAAATAAAAGTACTTGCCTATAGTGTCTGCCAGCCTGTCTGATTGTTGGCCTTTTCTCATAGAGTCATATCAAACTTCATAGAAGGAGGATCATCAAATATATAAATGGACTGTGTACTTGTTTCTTATTTTGGAATTAATATCATTTTACTGTTAAAATATTAAATTATAAAATAATAATCATTAATATCCAATTTCATAGAAGGAGGATCATCAAATATATAAATGGACTGTGTACTTGTTTCTTATTTTGGAATTAATATCATTTTACTGTTAAAATATTAAATTATAAAATAATAATCATTATTTCACTAACTGAAAACGGCCGGTGGTCGGTCAGTCTGTCACCTTCGGCTTTAAAGAAAAGCTTGTAGTGGGCAAAACTTACCAAATATGAATAGGTGAATGGTCAAATTTGTTTAAAAATTTTTTGATTTCATAATTGTTGTTTATCAAATAAAATAGGGTATGAACAAGTCAAACCCTTTGATACAAACTTGTCATTTTTACGTGTGTTACTCTTGTCACAAGTTCCAAATTGTAAGAAAATGAGTTAATTTTTTTACAAAACATTTTGAATTGGTCATTGGCAGCTGCCTTGCATGCATTCCGTTTTTGGCACTATATTTCTCATGCACTTATACCTTGTTTGCATCAATTTTCCCATAAAACCATCAAACAGTTAATTTTGCAAAAAACCAAAGCACGTTAAACAACCCTGGCTTGCGTTTTATATTTTTACACTGCCTTTCATTAACAGTTAACACCTGTACTCTCTCTTATGTACTTTGTGTTGTACTATAATCATTCTCATCATCACCTCGACATGAAAACATAACACGTATTGAATGATTGCAAAATTTAAGGTTTTGAATTTTGAAAAAAGTATTGTAAGGCAGCATAAAAAAGTCTTAACGATTCGAGCTTGTGAAGAAGAGTTGATGCTGAAACTGATGCTGCTATTATTTAATAGGGAGTGAGAGAAATTGTGTAGATCAGTCTTTTGCGAATTGCCAATTAACTTGTCAAATAGTGGAGTACACGCTGTACACACAACGCTTACTTAAAGTGTTAACTTTTAGTTGATAAGATAATAGGGATAAGGCACGCCAACCTAAAAGAACATTTTTTAGTTTGTAGGTTAACTGGAAAAGAATAGAGAAATAATCATTTCAAAAATTGCAATGTCCTTATAAAAATCTAATATCAATGTGTTTAAAGTATTTAGTTAGCAAAATACATTACTAAGCATTTGAACATGCCAGCTAAATTATGTTACAATTACAAAACCAACAAATAAAGTAGAATCACAACTATTTTTTAAATCTTACAAGTGCAAAAAGAATTCGTCCACATGTAATGGTATACCAGTAGGTACTTGACAAGCTCCAGGGCATTAATAATTGAGCTGATTTTAAATTATACATATAAAAATCCGTATTTATTTAATAATAGAGAAGCACGAAATGGTCATTTAGGTTTATTAAGTACGCCGGCCGATATTGATAAAGATTATTGACAGGTTTCTGATGAATTGCCTTTTTCCACCTTCTGAAAGAATAAAACCATTCAGTTAATTTCATAAATCTGCAATAGAACTATAGTTGGCGATGAATACCTTTTGCTCAGGTGAGGTAGGAAAAGTTTACCATTAAATTCAAAAGAATTTAGACCTTATTAAGTCAATATCCTTCTCACGCAACTATGAGAAGTTCAACTGAGCAAATGAGCCAGAAAAACTTTAACCAGGGAGGAGAATTATTATTATAATTATTCCAGGAATTTTGCCAACTCTAATTTCCCATTAAAATTTGCTAACCAACAACTAAACCAAAAGTTTTATCGAAAGAATACTGTTATATAAGTCAAAATATATTTTAAAACCAAATTCTTTGCAGCAGTTGGAAAACTGTGCCATTTTCGTGTAATGTTTGTGCAAAAAATTTAATGATGCACTGAACTTTAAAAAAGACATCCTTCAGCAATATAATTTTAATTCAGATCATTATTTTCACAAACCCCTGTAGACATATTTTTCACTTTTTCTTTCCTTAACAGGTTACTCTCTGTAGCTTTTTTAACCTTTTTTATTTTGTCCATGTTCAAAAATTGAAATCAGCCGGAGGCTTAGGAGGGTAACGTTTACCAAAAGGTGGTGGCTGTGACTTTTATCGAAACCTCAACTTAAAAACGTTTCATTTGTATGCATTCCAAAACCTCAAATACTAAAAACATAAACTGAAACGCAAATAAGCGGAAAGCCAAGAGGAAAAACATTTGAGAAACAGGGACAAGCTCTAAGTTTAGAAAAAACTGAATAGTAAAATACTGATTATTGCTATTATCATGATTATTTTACAATTTTAATCTATTGTAAGTTGTTAAATACGGAATCATTACTGTATAACCCGCAGGATAGGAGTCTTAAACTAGATCTGAAGCTATGAAGGCTACTTCTTGTCTATACCTATCTATAAAACATTCAAAATCTATATCGCGTGCAGAAAATTGGATTGGCGAATTAGCGGAAAAAATAATATTCAACTTTAGAAAAAAACTTTTTATTATCATTATTTTTATGTAAAAGTTTCTTTCGTGAGAGTTTTTTTTATCATAGATGAAGTTGCAGAAGGGAAGAGAGCAGCAGCAAGAGCAGAAAAAGTTGCCATGTTTAATATGAATGATAAGACAAACAGAGAGAACGAGTCCAAGAGGAAACTTTGTGCTTTTTTTGGAAATTAAACATTTCAAGAAATTATAAACAAGAAAATTGAGAAAAGTGTAAAATGTGCATAAAATTATTGCTATTTACTATTTAGTTTCTGTGTTTTAGCTTTAGTATCATTTAGGCACTTATTAACATGCATGGACGAACGTTTTTGCATGTTTAACAGTTTGCAAACAAAATGAAACATCAATAATTTTATTTCATTTACACATGGTTTAAACTACCGTATATTCTATATTAGAACCCGGCTCTAAAATAAAGCCCGGGTCTGTAATAGAGCCCTGGGGGTACGAGCTCAGTTTATGAATAGAGCCCGGGTCTGAAATAGTGCCCTGTGGTCCAGACACCAAAAATTTTATAGATCCCCGGGGCTCTAATATAGAATATACGGTATATTGTTATCAATCCTCTAGTATAATTATTAATAAATTGTTGGAGTATTTTTTATTTGATATTGCTTGTATTGCATTTTTGCTATAACACTTTGTTTTGTTCTGTGGGTCATTTACAAACACCGAAATACGGGAACAGCTTTGCTAAAATTAGTATTTTCAACTAACGAAATTTATAATTGACTTAATATTTTAAAGACAAGTTAATCTAAGTTATGTTAATATTAGTACAATCAAGCCTAAGAAAGCCTTTTGGTTTGAATATTATGGCAAATCGTGGAGTTTTATTGTACCTATATTTAGTTATGATCAGCTACCCATTATTTTTCTGCTCTGCTGCTCTCGATATCATCTTCAGTCAATGCACGACGGGGCTAATTGTTGATTCCACCCATTTTTGTACAAAAGATAAATCATTTTTGCACTTGCTACATTTAACTCGTCAACAGTTTTATCTCATCAACATTAACCACAAATAATGAAAATTGAAATTTGGTGATGGGAGAAGTGTGTATACCATCACATCAACCAACATAAAGTCCTCGACCGATTAAATGTACTATTAAATAAATTTGAAAGGATTTTTAACGTATTAGCAAATGCAATTTTTATCAATATCTTTTCCATACCCCGACCATCATCGTCACCTTGTAAATTACTTCTTCGTATGCATGTAAAACCCATCATGAACATCAGACCATCCTTTACTAATTTAATTTAATTTATAATCATTATTGTAAAACGATACATTTTAAGCAAACACCCTTTTGAGACTTTTTCAAGAAATTCAAACCATTTAAAGTCATAATTTTCCACATTTTCTCAGTTCTTCCCTTTTAAGTAATTATTTGCACCACGCACCTTTCCTCAATTGCAACCCCAACGCAAACTTGTAATTAAATTAACTTTGCTGTTAAGGATTTTTGATGCACTGCTATGCTATCTATATAAAAATTCAGTTTGTTTGACTGAAAAATGTAAGAAGATACAATTGCAATGACAAGACTACAGCTAGAAATATCGCTTAAACGTGTCCTTTTCAATGTTATAATTCATCCTGTCGTTATAAAATCACCAACCCTAATTTAGAAGAACTTCATAGTTGTCAGATTTCAATTTTCCAAGAAAGAATTAAACGAGATTAAAACTGCGGCAACACCTCGGGATCAATAAAATCCTAATCATGATAAAACTACCCTTAATATCGCAAAATTTAAACGGAACCCAATCTGCTAACCACCGCCACACTGCCACCAACGTTTTTTATCCATTATTTATTTATTTCTGCTTTTTACCCCTTTTATTTTATTACTTTGCTAATAATTCAAGAAAAATTGGTATGATGAGTTGTTATTGATATATTTTTTCTACACAAGTTTATTTTTATAATATAAGCAGTTGTGTTTCTCCCTTTTCTTTCTCTTTTCCTTTCAACCTATCCCGACTTTTTCATACCCTGCTGTACGACCACAGTCATTATATCATTATTACGAGAATTAATTGTTGCAGGAACAAACCAGATTAGTAGAGATGATAAGATTGTGCAAGAGCCCAGAAGCGAAAAAGGGAGAGGGATACAGAGAGAAAGGAGAAAACATATGCACACTACAGAGGATTTAATAAAACTTGGTTGTGAGCTCGCATATAACATAATATTCGAAATAAAAAATATTTTGCATGTGTTTCACACGACTGAATGATAATTTCTTTGATCCCACGTATGTCGATATTTAACTTTCATTGCTGCCATGTATTTTTATACATATACGGTAATTATCTCGGTTGACTGATTAAATGACGGCAGCAATTGAAGCTGCACTGGCAGCAGAAACATTTCAATTTTGATATGCACAAAGGTAAAAAAATTTAAAGGATATTCGGGTTTTTATATTTTTATATGATCATAGAAATGAATTGTAGATGCGTATCTGGTAATTTTATATGGAATACCTAATACGAGTTGTGTTAATCTTTTACATAAAATCTATCGGTATTACTATCTTCCTGCTTTTCTCTGCAAATAAGTGAAATATTACTGAAATATATTCTGCTGAAAGTATTGCTTCAGTTAAGAATGATTTAATGGCTGGTAACTGGTTTAGCTTTAAATAATATTGCGAGTATAAAGTATTTAGTAATGTAATAGATGTAGTGAAAGGAAGGAAATAGATGGAAAAGAAGAAACAGAATGAGAAAACAATTTTCTGCAATTATCTCAATGCACATTGCTGCATCAATCATTTGAGCCCCACCTCAAGCATTAATTAATTACGCATACAATATGTTTTTAATTAGGGTGTATCACGCTCAATTCAAATAAAAAATACTAATAGCTAGTGTTTTGGAGTTCAGACAGAATTCGAAGAACTTTAAATTCTTTACACAGCAATAAGTTAAGCATTAATCTTTGTTTTGCAAAGTTTGTTGAATAACAAAACAATTTAATCATCTAATAAATTTATTTCGGATTTCAAGCCAAAAATTTACTCAATCAGTTTATTTTCAAATGTTATTTTAGCTAACGATGATGATAACTTGATGTTTCCGGCCATGTTGGCTGGGAGCTATGCACCAGCTTTATATACAAACTTTTTTTTATATTTTTGCTTTTATCAAAACGCGTATTTAATCTGATAAGACTGACAAGAGAGTAGTGGCAGACAGCCACAGCAGCGTTCAGTTTGCTTTCCATTGGTGGAGTTGATTTCCCCATTGGTCTCCCTCGGAATAGTCAGTTTCATTGTTTGCTTCCACATCGTCAACACCACAACTACTTTTATCATCATCACACAATAATAATATAATGAACAGGCTTATGTAACTTGTTTAAAATATTATATAACAACTAGTAATATTACAGTGTACAATGCATAACATGCTACAAGGAAAAATTCGTCATCGTCACAGTATTTTCCACCAGCCATAACGTCCTGCCTAAGGCACACAAGGTGTGAATAGACATTAATCCATCCACTCGCTACAATTCTCCAGCCCGAGAGTGAGAGACATAACCAAGTAAAGCTGTACATTTTTTATAAGAAATAATAAAAATGCAGCAATACCATGTACTAAAGTAATATCCTGTGCGTTCTGTCTTGTATTTAATGCAGTATTAATGAAACAAAATGGGCTACATGGGTTTCTTTTCAGTTTCCTCTTTTCCAAACAGAAACCCTTTTAAATTCTTTTGTTCTGTTTATGTTATTACTTTGTAACGTGTTAGCTAATATTTTACTTATGTAACATTATGTAATCTGATTGTGTGTATCTGCTTGCACATTACATAAATCTTTATCCATTTTATGTAATAAAATAATACCTGGGTAATCATAATCATGACTTATAAAGAACATAAAGCAGGGAACAACGAACGAGTACAATAGGGAGAAAAGAAAGAATAAAAACAAGAGTAACCACCCAGTTTGGTTCCTTTCGTTCCAGTTTCTTTTTATGAAATGGAAAATGGATGGATGGATGAATTGAAAAAATGTGAATTTGTGAAAGAAGCCAGTTAAGTTTTAGGCTGCATAATTTAATATCACCCAGTCTAACGTTGCATTATTAACGCACATTTACAATCCGTCCAGTTCTCTCTTTCTGTCTACTCATCACCATTTTATTCACAATAATTTTTATTATTCCTTACGTAAGAAACATAATGTAATAATGACAATGATAATGATATCAAATTAATGATGGAATATATTGTGAGTGAGCCCATTACAAAAACATTTCTTTTTACGTGAGCGAGCAAAAAACACTGAAAAGACTGGTTTGGTTGGCATACATGAGCAAGGAAGCGTAAAGAAAATTTTTTTCTTGCAATTCCAGAAAGTCTATTCCATGTGGGTACAAAAAACTTTGTCTTTGTATTTCTTTGAAGTGCATTTTTTTATAAAAAAACTACAACACGAAATAAATTGCTTTTGACTTGAATCACATTATGACGACGATAATGATAAAAATTATTGTGATGATGATAATATCGCTTTCAAATTAGATGGTCAAATTCTAAACTAGAATGGATGGAGAAGAACAAAGCTCACGGTTTTATCTAAAGTTGAAAATTATCATTATTTTTCTAATTTTTTCTCCTATTTTAATTTAATAGAAGAATCTTGTACAACTTCTACTAAAAAGAAATGACAGCAGCAAAATGTAGGTGCTGCAATTTCTCTTACGCCTGGCTCTTTATTTCATTGCCTTATATTGGATACTAAAGGAATGATTTTTTAGAAAGAATTTACTAAATCCAACTTTAAAGAAACTTTGCATTTCCATCTCGGATTAGATAATAACGCTAATATGATGATGGTAATAGTTCCCATCATCATCCTTGTCGTCCTCAAATCTACAACTTGCACAAAAAAACATGAGCATTCATCTCTATTAACTTGAATCCTTTCAGTCATATTTCAGAAAGGAGCTCGAAGATCACGTTCGTCAAAGAAGTTAAAACAAGTTATATAAAATTTGTTTTTCTTTGTAGAAATTATCATTCTCTGGGTAATTTAATACGTCCCATTCTTAGTTTCAATTAAAGAAGTAGTCACATCAAAATGTCCATAAAATTGAAAGGAAAATGGAAAATCATTTAGGGAAAGAGTAAACGTAATGCTTGACGTTTCTCATTTTTCCTTGACACAGTACTACGAAGGCTACTGGTTCAGGTTTAAAGACAAACCATCTGGTTTTTAGGCAAATCAAATGAACCTTATGAATATTCATATTTCCAATGATAATGTGAGACACAAAAGAATTATGAATGACTTTGATGAGAGAAATAGTATTCTGATGTAATAGAAAGACAGGAGATAATCGCAGTCCAATTTTGTTAATTTAAGAAGTAGCAAAGACAAATGAGAAATGAACGACAGACAGATTGTTAATGATTTGCAGTAAAAATGTACAATGAAACATGTAAATAATTTAGATACAGTTCATGTTAGACAAAAACAAGTTTTCCTGCTAAAATTGGATACGTTTTCATGTTTTTACTATTTCGGTACATACCTAATGAAAAACAAACGGAAATAAATTGTTTTCTGTACGAAAATTATCAAAAGAAATAATTTTTTCCGTTTTCTAACTTAATTTAATGAAGGCAAAGGTGGATTTAATGTTGGAAAATTGG